>OZ014471.1:46925376-47012943 GCA_963965965.1 Trididemnum nubilum | reverse complement strand
CTTCATTTCCACAATGCACTAACTTTGGAAAATCAAAGGCATAAAGCAAAGTTATGTATACAACAACAAAATATCATAAAATTATCAGAATACGGAAATTTTTTCCAGGATTCTAAAGCAGGCAGTAATATTAATTTCCCAAAATCTTTGAAAATTTCTTGAGCGGCAACGCATACAGTCTAAAGCATGCCTTCCAAAAGGACAATCAATGAAGCAAAAAACAAAAAGACTAAAAAGATAAAGCTAAGATTGAAAATGTTGGTAGGCCAGCAGCCAATTTATCGACAAACGTGTTGGGCATGTCATCAAAGTCGTCATGTGCAACCCTTTGCCTCTTCAAAAAGTCTAAGTTTTCCTTCACAAAAACAAGCTGTTGGAAGTTTCTTGACTTTAAACCAACTCATTTTGTTCTAAGAATAGCAGCACCTCTAGGAAATAATCGTTCCACAGCAGAGGAAATTGGTAAGAGGGTGCTGTGGTTTAGAAATACATCCACCAAAGTAGTATATAAGAATCCTATTGAGCCCCAAAAGTGGACACAAAAGATGGACACAAACTGGACACAAAAATAGACCTTACTGGCGTCAAAGATATGACGTCATATGCTTAATAAGATCAGAATTCAAAAGCTTGTGACCAAACCGTTTCTCAATATTTCATTAGTATTCGAATTGTCGTGATTGGATGAAGATAAAACAAGCAAGGTTTAGAACTTTACCTCTCACCACTAGGTTGTGCTCTTGATTTATTTTTTATCTATATTTTAATTAAAATGTTAGTTCAGACAAAAGCGTGATGTAAAATGTATTTATTACGTAGTGCTTTGGACTCATCTTCTTTCTCGCTGGTCTGTAGTGTGTTTTGGATTTTGAGTTTATCATTCTATCTTAAGTTCATTGTTTTATTATTCGAATTATGAAAAAACAGGCAAGGTCAAGATTTTATCCCTCACCGCTAAGTAGTGCTCTTGATTAATTTTCCATTTATGTAGCGATTTCAAACGTTAGTTCAAACTTAATAGTTGAGTATTTTTATCAATGAAGTAATGCTTTTAAGTCGTCCTTTCTTTAGTCTGTATCATGGTTTTACATTTTATGTGTAAGACATATTGTTTCAAAACCATGCATATAACATATTGATTCAAAATCATGTATAATATTGATTACTCCGGTCATATTACTTTATTTAACTTGAGTGTAAACTTTTTATTTACCGACCATGTAAGGGTTTTAGTTTCCGAACCTAAATGCTCATAAAATTCAAAAGATTGAAAGCTTCTTATCAAAAATAACTTTAATTTCATTCGAATCGTTGTGACTGATCAAGGTTACAATAGGCAATGTAAGATTTTCACCAATAAGAATCGGTCGCGATTCATTTTTGATTTTTACTGTGATGCGACGTGTTAGTTCAAACGTGAATTTCAGGTGTTAGTATCTATTTGCTAGTTCAATCTTAACAGTTGGTTATTTGCATTGGTTAGGTACTGCTTTGGAGTCCTTCTCTCTTTACTCTCACATATTAGCTCAGGCTTGTGGTATCACAGAAGCACAAACGCGTTTTTACCTGACATAATGTTACATAAAGTACCACAAATTAAAAATTATTTAACTTCAATATAAACTGTCAAAACGTCACAGACTTATATCGTTAATTTCAGTGTACGTCATCACATCTACGCTTGGCGATTAGTCAGAGTGACCTTTGTATTGTAAGGTTGCATTAAGCGAAATTACTGCAGAAATATTGCGCCATCAGTATTCAACTTTATTTCGAGAACCCAGATCAACACGCCCACTAAACTGACCAATCAGATTAAAACAACTGATATAAATACTTGGAAATTTCCACAGTCGTGTTTCATTTGATTTTGGATGACGTTGCGTAAAAGACAGTTGTTACTTTCATGAAAAAAAATATGAGTTATGCTTGTGATCGCTGTGCAAAGAAATATACGGATAGATCAAACTTGCAACGCCATAAACGAATCGCCCATTTAGGAAACAGATATGTCTGTGAAACTTGTGGTAAACATTTTACAAGAAAGTTCAAGCTTGCAAGTCACAAATGTGTTACAAAAAAGGATGCAATGGAACAAGAACAGCTAGAAGAAGAAACAGGACCACCTCCAAAGCAAAGAAGAAAAACAACTGTAACTAGCCAATCCAAAGCTGTTGAGGAAGGAGAAATAAATTGTGGGTTGGAGATGACAAAAGAAGACACTTTAAAGCAATTTGAAGAATTAGAAAAAGATGCCCAAGTTAACAAAAAGTTTAAACAAACCATCAAAGAACATGCTACAGACAAGGAAATGCTTGCTCGGGATGATGAAGCAGACACTTTTCACAGTTTGGAAGCATGGCTGATCATCATTGGAAGAGTATAAAAACTTTTTCAAAGCTAGGATGTGTGCAAGACATCTTTAATTTTTATATTAACGATGACCTTTTTTCTTTAAAAAATGAATTTCTGGACATGTTTTACAAGCAAACATGCCGATTTAAAATAAATTTTAGTTTTGGGTTTATTTTGCGCAATCGTAGTGATAATAGTTTTCGATATTGGCATGCGTCTAATGGTGTTGATCGTATTTTAGATCATCCCCAACTTATCAGTAATTTTTTGGATTTTGAAACGTTTTTGAACAAAGAGTTTGAGCAGGATATGCTTGAAAAAGCACGTCTTTCTCGTCCAAACAGTTCTTGGGTTGTTGAAGTTGTTTCCAACATTACTTTTTTTGTAAGTAAGTTAAAGGAACACACAATTGGTTGCGGGATACACTTACCTGGTTTTATTGTAAACAATACAGGATTACATGCATTGCAGAAAAATAAGAAGACTAGTAAATTGTATTCTGACAATTTGTGCTTGTTTCGGTGTCTTGCTATTCATACTGGTTGCACTTTGCAGAATTTAGAATCTATAACCAAAGAATTGTTTTTGCGTTATTGCAAATTTGCTATTGTTGACCCTAGCAATTTTCAAGGAGTTACTTTGCATGATTTAGTTCAAATTGAAAACTGTTTTTCACTCAATGTTAATGTTTATGTCTTGGAATGGAAAGAACAAGCAGTGGCCAAGATTCTTCAACGAAGTCGATATCTTTTTTCCAGCACAATAAATCTCAATCTTAATGAAAACCATTTTAGCTACATAAAAGCATGCAGTTGTACACTGGACGTTATGTTTGCCCGCGATGTTCCGAAATTTGGACTGAAAATAACAACTACCATCGCCACATTCGCACCTGCAAATTCGAAGTGAAGCACAAGTATGTTGGTGGGGTTTATCATACTCCACTAACTATTTTTGAAAGATTGGATGAAGTTGGAATCCATGTTCCAGAGGAAGATCGTTATTTTCCCTTCAGAGCTACTTTTGACTTTGAAGCCTATTTTTCTAAGAGAAATCTTCCTGAGGGAACAGATTTGTTGCAGTGGAATGCAAAGCATGTCCCTTTGAGTGTAAGCGTAGCCAGCAATGTTCCTGGATTTTTAAAGCCTTTGTGCATTATCAATGAAAAGGGAGTGAAAGAAATGCTGCAAAAGATGTTGAAATACTTGGAAGAAATTTCTCATCATTCCTATAAATTTCTTTCTCAGAAGTTTTACTACGTTTTCTCTTTTTTGGAAAAGTCCGAGAACGAGTATCTTTTGGAACCTTTTCAGTCTTACTTGAAAGAATTGCCTGAAGTCGGATTCAATTCTGGAAGATATGATTTATGTTTGATTAAAGAGCCATTTTTGACGTTGTTCCACCCAAACATTGAGTTTACAGTAAAAAAGAACAACAATTATGTCTGCATCAAGTCTTCAACTCTGAAATTTCTTGATATGGTCAACTACATTGCTCCTGGATTTTCTTACCGAAGTTTTATCAAAGCTTTTGGAGTGAAAGAAAACAAATTCTTCTTTCCCTATGAATGGCTTGATTCTCCAGACAAATTGGATTATCCTGATGTCCCACCTCATGGAAGTTTCTACAGTTCGCTCAAACAAGCGAACATTACAGACGAGGAATACGCTTTTGTGGTTTCAACATGGCAAGAAAAAAATTGGAAATCTGTAAGAGACATGCTGGTCTACTACAACAACTGCGATGTAGTGCCATTTCTAGCGGCGATCGAAAAACAATTTTTGTTCTACAAGTCCAAAAAGCTCGATTTATTCAAAGATGGAATGACTGTCCCTGGTTTGACTCTCAAGTATCTCTTCTCAACCGTAAATCCTGGCATTCATTTCACTGTTATCGACTCTCAAAATCAAGACCTGCATCAGCTAATAAAGGATAACATCACTGGTGGACCGGCAATCATTTTCTGTCGGTATCAAGAAGCAAATGTTACCAAATTACGTGAACTTGAATATGGCCATGAAGCAAAAATATGTAAATCAATTCAAGGAAATGATGCCAATGCTCTTTATTTTTGGGCAATTATGCAAGACATGCCAACTTCTTACTTTATCCGGTACAAAGAAACCAACAATTTCAAGCCAGTTGTTTCTCACAAATATGGGCATTTGGCAAGAGAGTGGCTAGAATGGCTAACTTTTTCCGAAAACATCAGCATTAAGCACATGTTCAATGGCAAAGAAAAGCGACTTGGTCCACGACAGCTTCCTGTTGATGGCTTTTGCCAGCAGACCAAGACAGTCTACCAGCTGCATGGTTGTTACTGGCATGGACATTTGTGCCACCTGAATCGAGACAAGCAAGGAAATTTCAAGGTCGAAAACCTGTCAAACGGAAAAACTATGTCAGAGCTTCAAGCCGAAACAAGAAAAAACACAGAATACTTAAAAGATCTTGGGTACAAGGTGACCGAAATCTATGAATGCCAATGGAGAAAGATGAAGTCTTCAGATCCTAAAGTAAAGGCCTTCTTACAAAACTTCAACTTTTTGAAACCAATTTATGGCATGAATGAACAAATTCTTCTTTCTGCCATCCAAAACGACAAAATATTTGGAATGGTCTTGTGCGATATCAAAACTCCTAAGCATTTAAAACCTTATTTTTCTGAATTTTGTCCCATCTTTAAAAACATTGAAGTAGGGAGAGAAGACATTGGTGATCTTATGGAGAAGTTTGCTGTAGACAACAACTTACTGCCAAAACCCCAGAAAATGCTAATTGGAAGCTACTTTGCAGACAAAATTCTTCTCATCTCTCCACTATTAAAGTGGTACATAAATCATGGCTTGGAAGTGACGAAAATTTACGAAGTTGTCCAATACTTACCTGTTAAATGTTTTGAAAATTTTGGCCTTCAAGTCTCTGAGGCACGAAGAAGTGGTGATTCTGATCCAAATAAGGCAGTACTGGCTCAAACATTCAAGCTTTGGGGAAATTCCAGCTATGGAAAAACGATTTGTAACAAAGAAAAACACAAAAACATTAGGTATTGTGATAGCGAAGCTGTGTCTGAACTAATCAACGATCCTCTGTTTCACAAACTGAACACAATTTCTGAGGACTTATACGAAATTGAACACTTTAAGAAAAAAATTGTCTTGGACTTGCTAATACAAATTGGGTTTTTTGTCTATGGTTACGCTAAACTCAGAATGCTAGAATTTTACTATGATTTTCTCGACTTTTACATCAATCGCCAAGATTTTGAATGCTGCGAAATGGACACCGACAGTTTGTACTATGCACTATCCTCTTCCAATCTTGAGGACGTGATTAAGCCAGAGAAGAAGAAGGAATTTTATGAAAATTATCACAAATGGCTGCCTGCCCAAGCATGTCCGTCTCACGAGGAGGAGTTTGTTTCAAAAAAAACCCAGGGTCTGCCATTTGATCCACATTCATGCTGTATTAAGCGACAAAATTTCGACAAGCGGAGTCCAGGATTATTTAAATTGGAATGGGAAGGATCTAGATTCATTGGATTTTGTAGTAAAACTTATTTTGGCTTTGGGGTCAAAGACAAGCAGGTGTCTAAGGGGGTAAACATCAAACAAAACCAATTTAACAAAACTACTTATTTAAATGTTTTAAAATCTCAGAAAAGTGCAACCGGTATGAATATTTCATTTCGTGTCAAAGATAATTCTGTGTATACGTACCAACAAACAAAGCGTGCTTTGTCCTATTTCTACCCTAAGAGAAAAGTACTAGCTGATGGCATAAGCACTGCCCCACTTGAATTGTAGCCTGTATTTACATTGTTTTTCTAAATGTATTGTTAATGCATTTAATTGCATCAAGTGTAATCATTTTCAGTAAAATGTGTCTTGTTTTTTGTGTAATTGAACCATAATAAAACCGTTTTTGAAGTTATCATAGAGTGGTGACATTAATAGTGAAGTAAATGTACGGTTTCTTCCAACATAGTCAGATATAATGTAGTTTAAGATGAAAGAAAAAAATAAAGCAAATTCAAAATTAATGGACAGTTATAAGAAGAAAATTAAGTAACATCATAGTATCAAATATGGCTTTCGACTCTTGGAATGTTAACTTTGAAATAATGAATGAACGTTGCAGAATAGACGCACATATTAAACAGTCTCAATCCAATTTACTGTATATTAAAATGATAAGGCAAATGTAAAACCACTCTCAGAAATGTGTTAATTAGCAATGCATTCAAATTCAATCATTTAAGTAAATTTTCTCTCATTAAGCAAGTATGTAACGAATATTACACTAAGCCTGTGCCATATATGCATGTTTCACCAAACAATTTCGAATTATGGAACTATTTTATGAGATCATAAACTATTTTCAGACATAAAATTTTGCACAATTGTCGGCATTTCTGAACTTGTTTTTCATACTGAGTAGCAATCTACCGTTGTGAACTTTGTAACTTTTCTCAGGTAAATTTATTACCGAGACTGCAAAAAGAGATTTAAAATTAAACAACTCTACGAAATAATCACAAAATTTCTAGCAAAAAATAAAAAACAAACAAAAAACTATTGCTTTCAAATAAGACGTTTAATTCAAGGTAAAGATTTTGAGGCATTTTGCAAATTTGTACTTATGTAAACGGAAATAGTTCGAAAACATTTACGATTTTAGATAAGTTTTTGATTTTTATTTTTTGGATAAAATTTTTTATTCAATAAAAATCGTTTGTCTTTGTGTGTGTTTGATTAAATTTTTCCTATGAAAGCTAAAACATGGTTGAAAACTTTCAGTTGTTAGGTAAGTAGAAGTACTATTCAAGAAAATGAAAAGCAAAATTTTAATCGAATTATCGCAACAAAAAGAAGAATTTTAATAAGTAGTTCAAGTTTTAAGTTTTATTTACTAACAATTTTTTTACTTAAGAAAAAAAATTATAAGGTTTGAAGATATTTTGATAAATTTTTCCCAATAAAAATATTATCAAGAAACAAAAACATAAGTTTTTAGAGAAATTTTGATTAAAAGTTTACAAATGATTGTCATTTTTAAAATAGAATGGTCGCTTTAAACAAAGAAATTGCAAAGTTTTAAGACACAATCTAAAGAGACTAAAAAAGCACGATTTTAAAGAAATTTTGATTAAAAGTCAAATAATATTCAGTTTAGGGTAGAGTAATTGTTTTAAACAAAAAAAATTGTAAGACTAATTATTTTTTACAAAACTAGACCTATTTATGAACAAGATTTTCCCAAAAACTGTTAAGATTTCATTCAATACTCTAAAGAAATTGAACGACTTTGAGATATTTTTGAACAAATTAGCTTTAGGAAAACAAGAAAATTGTTAAGTTATTTAAAATAATTAAGAAAATTTTGTTTCTAAGTAGAAAAAACTTTTACCTCTTAGATGAATTTATTATCGAGACTGCAAAAATAGGAGTTATATTAAATGAATCTCCAAAATAATTATAAAGTGTTTAGCAAAAAACTATTGTTTTCAAGTTTTGATTTCCATTCAAGATAAAGTTTTTAAGATATTTTATAAAATTCTCTTTACCTTAACAAGAATATGTTAAAAACTTGTAAGATTTTAACTTATTTTCGAGTTTTTTTAGATAGAGTTTTCATTCAAAATGAAGAAAATGCAAGTATTCGAGTGTCTTTGGTCAAACATTTCTCATGAAAAAAAAAGATTTAAAAGTTTATGATATTAGGTAAGTTTTAAAGTACAAGTAATAATCAAGATCGTGAAATGCAAGGTTTTAAACGAATTACCACAACGAGAAGAAAAAAATTAATGAAAAGTTCCAGCTTTAAGCAAGATTTTCATTTATTTTTGTTACAATTTTCACTCAAGACAAATAAAGCATAAGGTTTTAAGATATTTTGATAAATTTATCCCTATGAAACAAGATTATGTAAAAAAATAACAACAAATTTTTGAAGAAATTGAGATTAAAAATTGTTAAAGGATATTTGTTTTAAGATTAGTTTAACATTCATTTAATTTTTTTTGTTGTTTGAAATGTTAAACTTATCTTAAAACAAATATCCTTTAACAATTTTTAATCTCAATTTCTTCAAAAATTTGTTGTTATTTTTTTACATAATCTTGTTTCATAGGGATAAATTTATCAAAATATCTTAAAACCTTATGCTTTATTTGTCTTGAGTGAAAATTGTAACAAAAATAAATGAAAATCTTGCTTAAAGCTGGAACTTTTCATTAATTTTTTTCTTCTCGTTGTGGTAATTCGTTTAAAACCTTGCATTTCACGATCTTGATTATACTTGTACTTTAAAACTTACCTAATATCATAAACTTTTAAATCTTTTTTTTTCATGAGAAATGTATTGACCAAAGACACTCGAATACTTGCATTTTCTTCATTTGAATGAAAACTCTATCTAAAAAAACTCGAAAATAGTTAAAATCTTACAAGTTTTTAACATATTCTTGTTAAGGTAAAGAGAATTTTATAAAATATCTTAAAAACTTTATCTTGAATGGAAATCAAAACTTGAAAACAATAGTTTTTTGCTAAACACTTTATAATTATTTTGGAGATTCATTTAATATAACTCCTATTTTTGCAGTCTCGATAATAAATTCATCTAAGAGGTAAAAGTTTTTTCTACTTAGAAACAAAATTTTTCTTAATTATTTTAAATAACTTAACAATTTTCTTGTTTTCCTAAAGCTAATTTGTTCAAAAATATCTCAAAGTCGTTCAATTTCTTTAGAGTATTGAATGAAATCTTAACAGTTTTTGGGAAAATCTTGTTCATAAATAGGTCTAGTTTTGTAAAAAATAATTAGTCTTACAATTTTTTTTGTTTAAAACAATTACTCTACCCTAAACTGAATATTATTTGACTTTTAATCAAAATTTCTTTAAAATCGTGCTTTTTTAGTCTCTTTAGATTGTGTCTTAAAACTTTGCAATTTCTTTGTTTAAAGCGACCATTCTATTTTAAAAATGACAATCATTTGTAAACTTTTAATCAAAATTTCTCTAAAAACTTATGTTTTTGTTTCTTGATAATATTTTTATTGGGAAAAATTTATCAAAATATCTTCAAACCTTATAATTTTTTTTCTTAAGTAAAAAATTGTTAGTAAATAAAACTTAAAACTTGAACTACTTATTAAATTCTTCTTTTTGTTGCGATAATTCGATTAAAATTTTGCTTTTCATTTTCTTGAATAGTACTTCTACTTACCTAACAACTGAAAGTTTTCAACCATGTTTTAGCTTTCATAGGAAAAATTTAATCAAACACACACAAAGACAAACGATTTTTATTGAATAAAAAATTTTATCCAAAAAATAAAAATCAAAAACTTATCTAAAATCGTAAATGTTTTCGAACTATTTCCGTTTACATAAGTACAAATTTGCAAAATGCCTCAAAATCTTTACCTTGGAATTAAACGTCTTATTTGAAAGCAATAGTTTTTTGTTTGTTTTTTTATTTTTTGCTAGAAATTTTTGTGATTATTTCGTAGAGTTGTTTAATTTTAAATCTCTTTTTGCAGTCTCGGTAATAAATTTACCTGAGAAAAGTTACAAAGTTCACAACGGTAGATTGCTACTCAGTATGAAAAACAAGTTCAGAAATGCCGACAATTGTGCAAAATTTTATGTCTGAAAATAAGTTTATGATCTCATAAAATAGTTCCATAATTCAAAATTATTTGGTGAAACATGCATATATGGCACAGGCTTAGTGTAATATTCTTTACATACTTGCATAATGAGAGAAAATTTACTTAAATAATAGAATTTGAATGCATTGCTACTTAACACATTTCTGAGAGTGGTTTTACATTTGCCTTATCATTTTAATATACAGTAAATTGGATTGCGACTGTCTAATATGTGCGTCTATTCTGCAACGTTCATTTATTATTTCAAAGTTAACATTCCAAGAGTCGAAAGCCATATTTGATACTATGATGTTACTTAATTTTCTTCTTACAACTGTCCATTAATTTTGAATTTGCTTTATTTTTTTCTTTCATCTTAAACTACATTATATCTGACTATGTTGGAAGAAACCGTAAATTTACTTCACTATTAATATCACCACTCTATGATAACTTCAAAAACGGTTTTATTATGGTTCAATTACACAAAAAACAAGACACGTTTTACTGAAAGTGATTACACTTGATGCAATTAAATGCATTAATAATACATTTAGAAAAACAATGTAAATACAGGCTACAATTCAAGTGGGGCAGTGCTTATGCCATCAGCTAGTACTTTTCTCTTAGGGTAGAAATAGGACAAAGCACGCTTTGTTTGTTGGTACGTATACACAGAATTATCTTTGACACGAAATGAAATATTCATACCGGTTGCACTTTTCTGAGATTTTAAAACATTTAAATAAGTAGTTTTGTTAAATTGGTTTTGTTTGATGTTTACCCCCTTAGACACCTGCTTGTCTTTGACCCCAAAGCCAAAATAAGTTTTACTACAAAGTCCAATGAATCCAGCTCCTTCCCATTCCAATTTAAATAATCCTGGACTCCGCTTGTCGAAATTTTGTTGCTTAATACAACATGAATGTGGATCGAATGGCAGACCCTGGCTTTTTTTTGAAACAAACTCCTCCTTGTGAGACGGACATGCTTGGGCAGGCAGCCATTTGTGATAATTTTCATAAAATTCCTCCTTCTTCTCTGGCTTAATCACGTCCTCAAGATTGGAAGAGGATAGTGCATAGTACAAACTGTCGGTGTCCATTTCGCAGCATTCAAAATCTTGGCGATTGATGTAAAAGTCGAGAAAATCATAATAAAATTCTAGCATTCTGAGTTTAGCGTAACCATAGACAAAAAACCCAATTTGTATTGGCAAGTCCAAGACAATTTTTTTCTTAAAGTGTTCAATCTCGTATAAGTCCTCAGAAATTGTATTCAGTTTGTGAAACAGAGGATCGTTGATTAGTTCAGACACAGCTTTGCTATCACAATACCTAATGTTTTTGTGTTTTTCTTTGTTACAAATCGTTTTTCCATAGCTGGAATTTCCCCAAAGCTTGAATGTTTGAGCCAGTACTGCCTTATTTGGATCAGAATCACCACTTCTTCGTGCCTCAGAGACTTGAAGGCCAAAATTTTCAAAACATTTAACAGGTAAGTATTGGACAACTTCGTAAATTTTCGTCACTTCCAAGCCATGATTTATGTACCACTTTAATAGTGGAGTGATGAGAAGAATTTTGTCTGCAAAATAGCTTCCAATTAGCATTTTCTGGGGTTTTGGCAGTAAGTTGTTGTCTACAGCAAACTTCTCCATAAGATCACCGATGTCTTCTCTCCCAACTTCAACGTTTTTAAAGATGGGACAAAATTCAGAAAAATAAGGTTTTAAATGCTCAGGAGTTTTGATATCGCACAAGACCATTCCAAATATTTTGTCGTTTTGGATGGCAGAAAGAAGAATTTGTTCATTCATGCCATAAATTGGTTTCAAAAAGTTGAAGTTTTGTAAGAAGGCCTTTACTTTAGGATCTGAAGACTTCATCTTTCTCCATTGGCATTCATAGATTTCGGTCACCTTGTACCCAAGATCTTTTAAGTATTCTGTGTTTTTTCTTGTTTCGGCTTGAAGCTCTGACATAGTTTTTCCGTTTGACAGGTTTTCGACCTTGAAATTTCCTTGCTTGTCTCGATTCAGGTGGCACAAATGTCCATGCCAGTAACAACCATGCAGCTGGTAGACTGTCTTGGTCTGCTGGCAAAAGCCGTCAACAGGAAGCTGTCGTGGACCAAGTCGCTTTTCTTTGCCATTGAACATGTGTTTAATGCTGATGTTTTCGGAAAAAATTAGCCATTCTAGCCACTCTCTTGCCAAATGCCCATATTTGTGAGAAACAACTGGCTTGAAATTGTTGGTTTCTTTGTACCGGAAAAAGTAAGAAGTTGGCATGCCTTGCATAATTGCCCACAAATAAAGAGCATTGGCATCATTTCCTTGAATTGATTTACATATTTTTGCTTCATGGCCATATTCAAGTTCACGTAATTTGGTAACATTTGCTTCTTGATAGCGACAGAAAATGATTGACGGTCCACCAGTGATGTTATCCTTTATTAGCTGATGCAGGTCTTGATTTTGAGAGTCGATAACAGTGAAATGAATGCCAGGATTTACGGTTGAGAAGAGATACTTGAGAGTCAAACCGGGGACAGTCATTCCATCTTTGAATAAATCGAGCTTTTTGGACTTGTAGAACAAAAATTGTTTTTCGATCGCCTCTAGAAATGGCACTACATCGCAGTTGTTGTAGTAGACCAGCATGTCTCTAACAGATTTCCAATTTTTTTCTTGCCATGTTGAAACCACAAAAGCATATTCCTTGTCTGTAATGTTCGCTTGTTTGAGCGAACTGTAGAAACTTCCATGAGGTGGGACATCAGGATAATCCAATTTGTCTGGAGAATCAAGCCATTCATAGGGAAAGAAGAATTTGTTTTCTTTCACTCCAAACGCTTTGATAAAATTTTGGTAAGAAAATCCAGGAGCAATGTAGTTGACCATATCAAGAAATTTCAGATTTGAAGACTTGATGCAGACATAGTTGTTGTTCTTTTTTACTGTAAACTCAATGTTTGGGTGGAACAACGTCAAAAATGGCTCTTTAATCAAACATAAATCATATCTTCCAGAATTGAATCCGACTACAGGCAATTCTTTCAAGTAAGACTGAAAAGGTTCCAAAAGATACTCGTTTTCGGACTTTTCCAAAAAAGAGAAAACGTAGTAAAACTTCTGAGAAAGAAATTTATAGGAATGATGAGAAATTTCTTCCAAGTATTCCAACATCTTTTGCAGCATTTCTTCCACTCCCTTTTCATTGATAATGCACAAAGGCTTTAAAAATCCAGGAACATTGCTGGCTACGCTTACACTCAAAGGGACATGCTTTGCATTCCACTGCAACAAATCTGTTCCCTCAGGAAGATTTCTCTTAGAAAAATAGGCTTCAAAGTCAAAAGTAGCTCTGAAGGGGAAATAACGATCTTCCTCTGGAACATGGATTCCAACTTCATCCAATCTTTCAAAAATAGTTAGTGGAGTATGATAAACCCCACCAACATACTTGTGCTTCACTTCGAATTCGCAGGTGCGAAAGTGGCGATGGTAGTGGTTATTTTCAGTCCAAATTTTGGAACATCGCGGGCAAACATAACGTCCAGTGTACAACTGCATGCTTTTTATGTAGCTAAAATGGTTTTCATAAAGATTGAGATTTATTGTGCTGGAAAAAAGATATCGACTTCGTTGAAGAATCTTGGCCACTGCTTGTTCTTTCCATTCCAAGACATAAACATTAACATTGAGTGAAAAACAGTTTTCAATTTGGACTAAATCATGCAAAGTAACTCCTTGAAAATTGCTAGGGTCAACAATAGCAAATTTGCAATAACGCAAAAACAATTCTTTGGTTTTAGATTCTAAATTCTGCAAAGTGCAACCAGTATGAATAGCAAGGCACCGAAACAAGCACAAATTGTCAGAATACAATCTTCCATTCTTGTAATTTTTCTGCAATGCATGTAATCCTGTATTGTTTACAATAAAACCAGGTAAGTTTATCCCGCAACCAATTGGGTGTTCCTTTAACTTACTTATAAAAAAAGTAATGTTGGAAACAACTTCAACAACCCAAGAACTGTTTGGACGAGAAAGACGTGCTTTTTCAAGCATATCTTGCTCAAACACTTTGTTCAAAAACGTTTCAAAATCCAAAAAATTACTGATAAGTTGGGGATGATCTAAAATACGATCAACACCATTAGACGCATGCCAATATCGAAAACTATTATCACTACGATTGCGCAAAATAAACCCAAAACTAAAATTTATTTTAAATCGACATGTTTGCTTGTAAAACATGTCCAGAAATTCATTTTTTAAAGAAAAAAGGTCATTGTTAATATAAAAATTAAAGATGTCTTGCACACATCCTAGCTTTGAAGAAGTTTTTATACTCTTCCAATGATGATCAGCCATGCTTCCAAAACTGTGAAAAGTGTCTGCTTCATCATCCCGAGCAAGCATTTCCTTGTCTGTAGCATGTTCTTTGATGATTTGTTTAAACTTTTTGTTAACTTGGGCATCTTTTTCTAATTCTTCAAATTGCTTTAAAGTGTCTTCTTTTGTCGTCTCCAACCCACAATTTATTTCTCCTTCCTCAACAGCTTTGGATTGGCTAGTTACAGTTGCTTTTCTTCTTTGCTTTGGAAGTGGTCCTGTTTCTTCTTCTAGCTGTTCTTGTTCCATTGCATCGTTTTTTGTACCACATTTGTGACTTGCAAGCTTGAACTTTCTTGTAAAATGTTTACCACAAGTTTCACAAACATATCTGTTTCCTAAATGGGCGATTCGTTTATGGCGTTGCAAGTTTGATCTATCCGTATATTTCTTTGCACAGCGATCACAAGCATAACTCATATTTTTTTCATGAAAGTAACAACTGTCTTTTACGCAACGTTATCCAAAATCAAATGAAACACGGCTGTGGAAATTTCCAAAGTATTTATATCAGTTGCTTTAATCTGGTTGGTCAGCTAAGTGGGCGTGTTGATCTGGGTTCTCGAAATAAAGTTGAATACTGATGGCGTAATGTTTCTGCAGTAATTTCGCTAAATGCAACCTTACAATACAAAGGTCACGCTGACTAATAGACAAGCGTAGACATGATGACGTACACTGGTATTAACGATAGAGATCTCTGACGTTTTGACACTTTATATTGAAGTTAATTAATTTTTAATTTGTGGTACTTTATGTAACATTATGTGAGGTGAAAACGCGTTTGTGCTTCTGTGATACCACAAGCCTGAGCTAATATGTGAGAGTAAAGAGAGAAGGACTCCAAAGCAGTACCTAACCTATACAAATACCCAACTGTTAAGATTGAACTAGCAAATAGATACTAACGCCTGAAATTCAAGTTTGAACTAACACGTAGTATCACAGTAAAAATTTAAAATGAATTGCGACCAATTCTTATCGGTGAAAATCTTACATTGCCTATTGAAACCTTGATCAGTCACAACGACTCGAATGAAATTAAAGTTATTTTTGATAAGAAGCTTTTAATCTTTTGAATTTTAATAGCATTTAAGTTCGGAAACTAAAACCCTTACATGGTCGGTAAATAAAAAGTTTATACTCAAGGTAAATAAGGTAATATGACCGGAGTAATCAATATTATACATGGCTTTGAAACAATATGTTACATGCATGGCTTTGAAATAATATGTCTTACACATAAAATGTAAAACCACGATACAGACTAAAGAGAGGACGACTAAAAAGCATTACTTAATCGATAAAAATACTCAACTATTAAGTTTGAACTAACGCTTGAGATCACAACATGAATAGAAAATGAATTAAGAGTACTACCTAGCGGTGAGAGGTAAAATCTTGACCTTGCCTGTTTTTGCATAATTCGAATAATAAGCAATGAACTTAAAATAGAAAGATAAACTCAAAATCCAAAACACACTACAGTTGAGTACAGCGAGAAAGAAGATGAGTCCAAAGCACTACGTAACAAATACGTTTTACCTCACACTTTAGTCTGAACTAACATTTTAATCAAAATATAGGTAAAAAATGTATTGGTAGGTAAAAAATGAATCAAGAGCACAACCTAGTGGTGAGAGGTAAAGTTCTAAACCCTGCTAGTTTTATCTTCATCCAATCACGACAATTCGAATACTAATGAAGTATTGAGAAACGGTTTGGTAACAAGCTTTTGAATTCTGATGTTATTAAGCATATGACGTCATATCTTTGACGTCAGTAAGGTCCATTTTTGTGTCCACTTTGTGTCCACTTTTTGTGTCCACTTTTGGGGGTCGATAGGGCCCTTATATACTACTAGCATTATTTTCGGTTTAAGTTTTACATACCTAGCTTTTTTTTTGATAATGATTATTACAAAATCTTAAGTCGAATTAGTTAGTTTTAGAAACGTTTTGAGGCGTCATTTGAGATAATATATAGGCCAACACGGTTCAGATTTCGACGGATGACTTAGGCATACTTCAAATTTGAGAAACTTATTTCCCTTACCTTACCAAATTTAAATTTCCACAAGTTATTTGTGAATAACTTTGGCTCAAATTGGAGTTGGTTCAAAGTAAAAAGCTGTTTTTTAAAGGGATTTATCATCAAAAAAACAAAAAGGAAAGCATTTTGTCTCCCCTTTCTGTAAAATAGCGTCAATTTACAACTCTAGGTAGTTTGAAAGCGAAAACTTTTTCATCTTGCACTAATTAGTTGAAGGTTGATTTATAATAGAAAACCTTTTTTGCGCCGTTTTACTGTTTTACCCGCATCGAGTTACTGTTGGCCATCGATCATCCGTTATTCATCTTAGTCCCAAATTTCAATTATCTGTTTTCAACCGTTTTTTGCGATGTGGCAGTTTCAACTTCTGATTGCACAAAAATCATTAGTTTAGAACCGAAACAAACAAATAAAGATGCTTGCGACGTAAAGAGATGCGAAAGTATCAAGCATGACGTACTTTCTGAATTGTACCAATGCACAGCTAAAAATATGAGTCACAGAAGCAAATTTCATTGGCTTTTGATTGATAAATTGTGTAGGATTGCCTTTCTCCTGGCAATTGCTTCGACAATCAAAACAAACTAAAAAAAAATACGCAACAAAAAAGATTATATGCTAATAGGCGCGAACAAAGTGGTTATTATAGGTTCATATTAACTCTTGAAAGCCCGAATTTTTTTTCTTCAAGAATGCCCTAAGCGGTCAATCGACCCCTATAGTACGTCATATTGCATTTCTTGGGCACTACGCTGATGAAATATTTCTAGTTTATGTTTTTTCTGGAATCAGTTGGCAACAAACCAATTCAAACATTATTTAATCAATACTCTTATCATATTTTTGCATGTCTAGTGTGGCTTAAGTTCAACAACAAAGGTCTAATACAAGGGTTGTTTTTTGTTTGTAATATACAGTAGGCATGCATGCAAGGTCTGTAGGCATAGCTGGCAAGGTTTGCAGGCTTAGCAGGCAGAGAGAGCAAGGTAGGCATAATAGACTTAGTAAGCTTTTTAGGCTGAGCAAACTTAGTAAGCTTTGTGAGCATAGTACAGATAGTAGGCCCGGCGCCAGTGTAGCGCTTTGGAGGGACGCAAAGTAATTTTGCCTCGAAGTCGGGGTTAAAGACCAAAGAAAGAAAAAAAAAAGTATTTATCGCAAATCCTTCCATTCCTCCCAAGGCTCCGGATTGGTTTCTTTCTTTCGGTACAGTTCTCACCAGGGGGCTAATCTTTCGCCTAAGGGGGGACACAATAGAGTCCTTTGGTGTGGAACACGGTTCTTGCCCTCAAATTTGGGATTAAAGACCAAAAAAGAAAAAGAAAGGTCTTCGTCACAAAATCTTAGACTACTACATGGCGTTCACTCAATTTGACCTGCCTTTTTTGCCTGGAAAAAAACTTTACGCACTTGTGGGGGGCACAAGCAGTGATTTAGGGGTACAGTACAACCGGTGTTTTATTAGTTTACATTGTTTTTACCGTAACATAAGCAATGTCTGCTGAACAATAAATTTTGTTAGTGGCTGCTGGAAGTGGTACCAGAAGCTCATTGCCATGGACTTCTAAATAGTAGGATCTGGACTGGAAACTAGGTTTCGGCGGTGGACAAAACGAAGCCAACTACCAAAAACCATGCATCTACTTAAACCTCTAAATTTTTCTCAATATACGGCATTTTATGACAAAATGGGTAACACTGCATATTATACAAACTAGATTTACACATTAAAGCAAAAATACCGGGTTCTATTTTAGTCAAGGTTAAAAAAGACTGACTGTATTCATTACGTAAGAGAAAATATGTGAGATTTTGTAGTAGATTAGCATCAAACTTATGTTGAAAATTCGAAAAATTCCATTTCCAATCCCGATACAGCTAAATCCAAACATTACTTTGATATTATCGACAGAGCTGCTTAAAACGCTATTCCTCAAGATAACGCTAGCAACATAATGAAACTGCAGAATTGGAATAAAATATAACAGATTTGACAGTAGACATTTTTTATTTTAGCTCACTAACACATACACAATTTGACATAACAGATTTACATGGTGATAAAGAATTTACTCAAAAATTATCTTAACAAATTTCGTTTTTCGTCACTGGTGGTAATATCTTTTAACACTTATTTACAAACCAGACATTGAAGATCAAAAGAAAAAAAAAAACACATTTCACAAACATACAATCCTAGAAAAATTAGGACAGCAATGAAAAAAAAGTCTTAATGAAGATTAAGACAAATCAGTCTTATGATATTACGCAGCGTAGGCGTAAGAGTAGGAAATAAGTTGGTTATCTACCTTGCAAAAATTCAACACTTGTTAACTCTTACCAGTAAGTTTACGAATCTTTCTAACAGATCTAAGGGCTTCAGACTCGCTGGTGTCCCGAACCAGATTTTTGGACATGCAATTAAAGAAAGGGAAAGCAATTCCTTCTAAAATATTATGTCCGTTCGAACACATAGCACACACTGACCAAGGGGACATTACTGAGCCATCATAAAAGGCTGTAGACACAATTTTCTTAAAAAGTTCGCGTTGGTCTATGCCCTTCAAAAATTGGTTTCTTAAGCCACTATCGCATAGTTCTGAAAAAATCTTCCAGCACAAACAGGCAATATCAAACATTTTTGGGGTGTGTTTCCAGAGGCCACTTCGATTTAATTCCGTAAACAATCTCGACGCGATGTCCACATCCTGGTTTTGATCAACTTCTGCAATTGTGACTTCTCTGCATTTCTCGCACCTGTTCGATTTCGCTAACGATCTGCAGCAATATCCAGTAACGTAAAATATCACCACAGCATCATTCTCGGAAGGTAAAATGTTCAGGCAAAGATTTCCATAAAGAGACTCCGCCTTTAAGATTACGTCGTGGGCCACAGTGCGTCTCGTCTTGGCAGCTTCTTCAATCTGCTTGACCGAAATTTTTGAATATTTAACTAGCGATGAAGTTCGCAGTTTCAGTCACTTTCCAGAAGCTGCCTCATTGATACGTAGTAGTTGGCCCCGCTAAGCTGGCAAATGTGGCCAAATCGGGATTTGATGTTGTCGGACTGCATTTTCCCCAGCAACTCGTTTTTTAAACCAAAATTCGTTCATCAAATATTTTGACAAACCGACGATAGCTTGACAACTTTGTCTGATGGCCAGGAAAGTTTCCGTAGTGAGACCCGGAGCCTGCAATTTAACAAACATCAATTTTAATTATATGCAAATAAATTTCATAACAAAACTAAACAGCAGTCACATGCCGTTTTATAACATCGGGGTTGGTTTCAACTACTTCTATGCACAATGCAAAAACTTCAGAAAGATTGTGATTGAATTTATCAAGTCGTACAGTTTATCATCATCTTAAACCAATCAAATTCCAGATTTACTCAAGGGGAAGAGGGATTAATCCCCTTCATCCTCCTAGTTGTGGGCTTGGTGGATCTTTAGGTTGACAGGCCAATAAATGAAAGTAGAATATGAAATGGGGTTAGCACAAATAGCAATGCTAACTAAAAAATCCTTAATTAAACTTGAAATTAGGAAAACTACTCCAGAGTATATTTTACAACTTATATAACAATTAAAATTTACCTTCGCGTTTTCCCAAAATATGGTGTAAGCACTAAAATCCATAAAAAAATCCAATTTCCAGTCATCTGGTAATCTGACAGGATCGTGGAAAATGTCACGTTTGCGCATGCCAATATCAGGAGAGGACACATTCAATACAGACCAAAGTTTTGCAAATAATTCCAATACTGCAGCTGTCTCTAAAAAACCATACTGTTTTAAAGCTGCAATAGTCGAGTCATGGAGCACACTAAAGGTGCGTTTAGACTGGACGCGAAGCAACCAAAATTTGACTTCATCGACAGCACGCGAAAGGTTGCAACCGCTCGCAACCTTCGCGAGCAGTTGCGCAACATCGCTTGCTTTCAGGCTGTAGTAAGATAACCTACTGAATCACTGATTGGATTTTTACGATCGCAGTTTGCTAGAAAATAATGTAAATAGTATATTTGTATGGTTTAGCGCCTATTTATCAGTCCAAAGAGTAGGTTGTTGGCAAAGTTAGATTCACGATAGTCCTAGGCTACCCAAGTTAATTTGGATCTAGACAGCTAAGGCTGTAAATCCTAGAGTGATTTTTCATAGCTATGCTTGATTTCAGAGCTTCATTATCTAATGAATACACCTAAGCAGTAGGCCTAGCCCCACGACATCTAGCTTTTAAAACAAAACTTTTTATTCTGTGCAGCATAGCAGAAGCTATTATATCAGTCCAGTGGTTCTTTTGGCTGAGCAGCTTTTGCTTTTTTGTCTTAAAATAGATTTAAACTAACATGGTGTTGTTGTTTTTTTCAGAATATAAAACAACCCACCAACAGGCTAGTTTTGAATGTGTTGATAGTGTTTTTACCCATTGTTTGTTAGCTTGTTGTTTTAAAAGTAACCTCAATTGAACAATTCCTTGAATACTGGAAAACTCGCAAAAGTTTTTTCACTGTCTCCTTGACCAAGCCAACTTGGTAAATAAAACTGTATTTAGAATTGGTTTCAAGCTACACTGCTACATACAACAGCTAGATAGATACAAAAAATCGAAAAATTTCTATAAACTTTTGGATTGGCCTAATTAGTAGTTACTTCGTTGAATAGCTACAAACATGGAATTTTTTCTTCTAAATGTCCTCTTAAAAGTCTTCTTGTTTCTGAAGGTT
The DNA here is from genome assembly GCA_963965965.1 of Trididemnum nubilum. Lineage (NCBI taxonomy): Eukaryota > Metazoa > Chordata > Ascidiacea > Aplousobranchia > Didemnidae > Trididemnum > Trididemnum nubilum. The sequence goes on along the minus strand of OZ014471.1, from coordinate 46,991,745 downwards.
TATAATCGTGTGAACTGGACGCAATGGTTTTGGACTACCCCAAGTTTTATAATCATCAATATTGCAGTCTGGTAGTGATTTTTCACTCCAGTCCTATGAGATGAAAATAGAAGTGTCAAGTGTTTTAAATATTCATTTACTGTGTCTTTGTGTAATATCAGAAAATTAGTTGTTAGTGAATTTCCAAAACATTTTTACTGTCTCTTAACATTTTTACTGCTTTACATGGTGAATAAAGTGACTAAGTAAACAATTTTAAGTCTGAAGTTTAATCATTGCAATTACAGTCAGTGTATTTAGATGAACTAGAAAGCCAATATATATCTAACCAGTAGAAAGTGAGTTCTATTTTTTTGCTGAGGTTACTATTATTGGTAGAGAAGTACCCGCCAAGCAAGTTCATTAAAGGCGGTGAATCATCTAGCCAATTCCAGTGATTTACAATAGCTAAAATTGAACTCTAATTTTTGATATTTTTTGTTTTAATTTTGGGACTGCGGTTGCAAAGATATTCAACAAATACAAAAAGATGTCCTCCCGAAAAAAGTTTTTGGAAACTCTTAGTTTTGTTTTTCCCGCCAAAACCACATTAGGCCTCATGGTTTAGAGAAATGTGGTAGGCCTAATTGTTTAGAGATAGTTTATTTCTAAATAGCTTAGGCCTAATTAGGCCTAACTATCTCTAAACTATTAGGCCTAATAGTTTAGAGAACTGTGGTTTTGGCGGGAAGATCAAAACTCAGAGCTTCCAAAAACTTTTTTCGGGGGGACATCTTTTTGTATTTGTTGAATATCTTTGCAAACGCAGCCCCAAAATCAAAACAAAAAATATCAAAAATTAGAGTTCAATTTTAGCTATTGTAAACCAGCGGAATTGGCTGGATGATTCACCGCCTTTAATATTGATCCATGCACATTAGTCACCACTAAACAAAAAACTTAATACAGCATTTACAATAATAATAATTGGACTGGGGAAGGAAGCGTCAGTTACATGAAAATGTGAGAACTAATTACACTTTTATTCAAATGCTTGAGTAACAATTTTCACATAAAAACATCTAATTGTTTTTTATCAGGGACATAACCAAAAACTTGCTAAGAGGGGGCTTGACCTTACATCTATAAGTTTGTCTGTATCTTACAAGCGATGGTTTAGAGCGAAGCCCTTTGAGGTAAACGCGACCGTCGCAACGTAGCCTACTGGTACCGCAAGAAAATGCAAACTAATAAAATGCTCTCAAAAGCATTTAACTTTGCACTAAACATCGATAAGCGCTCCGCAAGCGAGTAAAACACCAAACTTAGTTTTAGAAGCTGACTTTTCCTCAAAGCAACTGCTGGTATTACTGTGCTAAATTCTTGTCCTTCGATGATAATGTCAAATCATGCAAAAACTGCAATGTTTTTTTGGTTTCTCCACCAAATCAACACAGCAATCCATTGCACAAGAAGCAAAAAATCCACTACATAACTGATGACAAACCCAGCTTTCAGTTTCACTCATAGCATTAACATTGGGAGTCTTCATAAACAGCACAAAATAACAAATACAAACAACTGTTTAAGCTTACTACAGGTATCATAACATGCTTGCCTGAAAAAGAAAAATCACATCACAAAAACAACATAGTTTATGCTTTAAATGTACCTGTGGACTAGCCTATTGGTCTACACTCTACAAAACAGATCTACCAGTACCATAATAAGACATGGATGGTGAAAGCGTTTAAGGATTTGTTAACTGAGTAAACACCTAAAGAGAACTTTTGACATCTGCTTCCAGCTTTTTGCGTTTCTGCATTAAAACTCAAAACTGTCATCGTCAAAACAGATTATGGCAAGTTTTCAGTGGAAGGATTTAAACAAATCATTGATAGCTAGTAAATAGGCTAAGTACTACTACGTTTTTAAAGAAATGACTAGTGTTTTCATTTCCAAATTCGATCTACTGTACTTCGTTTTTCACTTGTACTTTACAAACTTTTTTCTCAAGATTGTTTTGTTACCTGAGCTATTACTCTAGACTCTTCTTGACTATTATTGCGTCATAATATAATATAAACTCAATCTTCGTTTTACCCGTAATTCAAGCGCGCTATGACGAAACAGAACCTGTGATTACTATAATAGCGCTTCAATAATGAAGTACACAAAGCTTTCCGCTCATTGAATACATTTTAAAAGTAAGTTATTAAAATTAGCCTATGAAGCGACCAGTCGCAAACATTAGCAACCACTCGCTAAGGTTGGCGAAGGTCGCCAACCTTCGCTTTGCGTTGCTTCGCGTCCAGTCTAAACGCACCTTAAGAGCCAACTTTACGTTCACTTTCTCAATTTCTTTTGGGTGATTGTTTTTCAACAATATGTTTTTCAAGATTGTTTTTCACCAATATGTGAGCCAGAATTGAAAGGGGAAATTCTTTTGTGATGGGTACTAAATTTACTCCTTGCTGGGTACGTTGGATTAAATATTTTTGACGCTGTATGTCATCATCAATTTTGGCCAAAAGATCATCAAAATTTTCTACCATATCCGTTTTTAAAAAAGTTTCTGATTGTGCTTCCATTCTTGCTGCTTCATTTAGTTGCCTATTTGTGGAGTTGGATAGACCAGGTCGAGATGGCGGTTCATTGGTTTGAAAAGAATCAGGAAGATCTTGAAAAATTGAGGGGCATGCATCTTTGAAACTGTAAACAGATAAACATAGTTCAGGCCTCGCTTGAAAACAACTGATTTAACAGTTTGTAAATTAACTGATACTGGTATATATATCTTAGCCAACAAACCTACAGATACAGTAGGCTACAACTTAATTAGCATAAATTGCTAAACATGTGTAAATATAGATGACACATTTCGCAATTTTTATACTTAGCTCTTTCTCACCAGCTGGCAGTAAACCAAATCCATTTACTAATCTGCACATCACTTGCTGCAAGATTAACCTGGCTCGTACCAAAAAAATATCAAATTAATATTAGTTATTTTAACGAAATCCTGAAAACACAGTTCTAGCTATGAGTTAATGCCTTGATCTGACAATTTTTCAGGCTATGAAACATAGAAAACTAATCCCCATCCATGACCCTATCAAACCTTGCAGCTTAACACTATTCATTTTAACCTACAGCCACATTTAATCTATTAAAACATCAGAACTCAAACTGTTTGGAAAATTAAACTACTGTACTGCAATCATATTCTGTAGTACGTACTAAAATTTTTTAGTACTGGAGACTAAGCTTTTAGAAATGCTTGCAAGCTGCAAAGCTTCATACGCGATGCGACACAAGCACGTTTATTCACGTTAGGAATTTTTTTCAAATGCGTGATTGCATGCACGCACACAGAAGCACGCGAGTTTTCGCTTTCGCGTTTTGTACGATTGTTGAAATCTTCACTCACTATCACGCAGCTCAAATGCTCAATTTCATTGGCTTCGTTTTGTCCAGCGACGCTTTCAGTTTTCGCTTAGTTTCCAGTCCAGATCCTAGTATCTAGAAGTCCATGTCATTACAAACAGGTAGACAAAATTTTGTCTAAATAATGACACGTAGCAGTGAGCAAGATATAAAAGTCTTTAGTGCTTAATAATTTAAAATTGCTGTGTGATATCGTATTGAAAGCACTTTTCGCAAAGTGGTTTGAAAGTCAGCTCAAAAAAACCAGAAAGTATGGAATTCTGAAAACGTTATGATTGCTGTATTTATTGGTCACTGGTCTGGAAAATGCTCTCACTATGTTTGTGACATATGTTCAGTGATGGGCAGTAACTAGTTACAATTGTAACTAGTTACTTTTTTAGTAACTGTAACTGTAACTTCGTTACTTTTTTTCAGATGTAACGATATTTGTAACTAGTTACCAGTTTAGAGCCCTAAAAAAAGTTACAGTTACAGTTACTTTTTGTACAACATGCTTTGAACCAAATTACAGATTTTTTATGAATTCCATTCAAAATAATTGTATTACAAAGCCAACACAGGACGCACAGTCGCATGTCTGATCAACCATAACCTTTTATCCATATTTTCTTCACTGTGTTCACTGGACTATACATGTGGTTGCTGGTTAAAGTTTAAGTTAAAGCCGTCAGGCCTGTTTTTAGTCCAAATTTTTAATCACTAAAGTAACTGTAACTTGTAACTGTAACTAGTTACTTTTTCAAATTTGTAACTGTAACTGTAACTTAGTTACTTTTTTTGCCAAGTAACTGTAACTTGTAACTAGTTACTTTTAGAAAGTAACTTGCCCACCACTAATAGAACTACTGTACTGTATGTTTGGAAGCTTTATACAAACAAGTGGATGTGGGGTCAATTGACCCCTTTGGACTTTGGCGTATAACTGCAAAATATTGCACAATTTTTTTGTCGAATTTTTTTGTTACTTATTTGAGGTGTGTAATAACCAAAATAAATAAAAGGCAATAAACCTCAGCCAGCTATGTCAAGTATGTTTTGTTTATTAAAAAAAAAAACAAAGCAAAAAGAGTCAATTGAGCTTCATGGGCCTTTTAGAGTTAAAGAGCAAAAAAAAAAAAAAATAGTCTTTGCACCTTCGACAATCAGTTGTTGTCGTTTCTACCTCAATATGACCAAAATATTGTTTCAGAAGCATATTAGTAATTGAAGTAACGAAAGATGATTGATGCCTGCCAGTGTGTGTCTATCCACAATTTTTGGGTTAAGAATTGTCGGTTTTTCCGGACAAAACAAAAAAATTATCCGACAAGAGAAAGTTGGAACACAAAATACTAGCAATAAAATATTTTTTGCGCATTTTTTTTAGTTAAAAAAAATTAACGCACAAAATTAAAGAGATACTGCTCGAGATCGGCTTTATTGAAAAAATGAGAACTACTTGAGGTAATAAAGGGGTGCCCCAAACCTTGTTCTATTGTTCCCGTTATCCACGAAAAAAATTTAATCCTTTTTACCTCACTCCTTGGCAACCCTGCGTTTCGAACTTACGTAATCTCAGAAAAGAATGACTTTTGAAAATTTCTTGCAAAATGAGGAACACATTGTTTGCTAATCGAACATCGCGTTGCTAATTTGCAAATTTTTTCCTCTATAAGTAGCGCTATTCTCAATAGAATTTTGCAAATAAAGTCAGCCTTTTCTGATGTTACGAACGTTTGAAAAGAAGCGTTGCCAAAGGTATAAATTCAAACGGAATTAATCCATCCCGCAGATAAGGGTAATAGTGGAAAAAGGTTTGGGCAGCTATTCTGAAAAATTTCAACAAACACCAAACTCCTTTTTCATATCTTGAGGAGCTTATTTGACTACTTGAAGCAACCATACATAATTGGAATATTACTAATTGCCCACCAGTGATGGGCACAGCGGCGCTGTTCACCAGAGGCGATACTAGCGCCGCTACTTTTTCGGTAGCGGCAGCGCCGCTTCTTTTTTCGGTCAAAAAAGCGGCAGCGCTTCAGCGCTGTTTTTTAAGCAAATTTTCTGCCGCTGCCACTACTGCTAATAAACTCCTTACAAGAACTTTTTCGATTTAAATTTTTACGCGTTACCGTTTGGAGTCTACATATTTTTTTTCTCTCTGCTCTTGCTACCACATTATTTATGTTTAGTGGAACAAACAATGCTATCTTTGTGACGTTTTGTCCTTGTTTTATCTATAATATATACATAACAAAGGCGAGTTTTATCGTACGTGGTACTGTTTTTTCTGAACCAAAATTCAACAAATAATTGTAATTGTAATTACATTTTATTTACCAAGTTGCCTTAGCCGGGAGACAGCGAAGGAACTGTTCGGTCTTCGAGTCAAACTGCCACCTGCCCACCTGTCTACCACACATGATGGAGGCTTCACACTGTTCATTTAATAGCTGAACATCAAGCAGGGAAGCTGTGAATACCAATTTTTATAGTCTTTGGTTTGACCCGACCGGGAATCGAACCCGAGTCTACCGTTTCAGTAGCAGACGCTCTATCCACTCGACCATTGATCGGTTAAATGATCGGTTAATAATGTGGTCTAGTAGCGGGCCAGAGTAAAGTTTGTGTGCAAATTCACATACCATCATAATTAATCAATGCGTTGTCAGTAGTCAGTAAATAAATAAATAAAGTTTATCAGTAGTCATCGTTTTGAGAGAAGTGCAAGCAACTAAAACTTCACATAAAACAAGACCAATCATTTTCTATGAAAACAAGTAGTAAGTTCTAATGACAGTCGGTTTCTGACACTCCCTTGTTACACGTACAGAATGCACATACTCACTAGACAGTTGATTTTGATGCAGGTGTTCTTCAAATTGTCAAAAGATACTGTTTAAAATCGGTGTTATTGAAGAAATGAGAACTACTTGTGCAGTAGTGGATTTAATAGGGAGCAAGCGGAGCGAGCGCACCGGGCCCCCCCTCTAACTTGGGCCCTCTTCTGAAGATGCCGCGCACTTAGTATAAAGTAATTACTTATTCACTTGCTTGTTGCTCCTTTTTGTCAATAAATTATCTAATCGTTCACTCCAGCTTGGTAGTTACGCTACATATCACCCCCAAGTATTTTCTATAGTGGCCCCCCTTCAAAGATGCAGAGAGCTTAGTGCGCAGTATTTTTTTCATTTTAAGCCAAATCGCAGTCAAGTGACATTCCCCCAAAGTATTTTTTCTGACTGGGTTCCTCTCCAAAGCCACCACACCCACGTTCTGTAGGCTACTCCTTATGCCTGTATTAGATGTTTAAAAAATACTGGTGTTTAATCATAACATTTCATTAGAAATTATTCAAGCAAATTTGCAGTTTAGTTTAGAGCCTTAGTAGTTATTAAATTCAAAAGTTTCTCGTTTTCCAAGTTTATTGACACAACGAAAGTCTGGCTAAAAAAAAAAAAAATTCAAGTTCTAACACACAACCGAGATGTGTGTAGTCTGCAGATCCAAACGCAATACCGTACAGAAATACTGGATCCACTCCAGGTCCAAAGGCAATACTGATAGGTAGACTGGCTCACCTACTGGTGATAAATACTGGCTAGTCTTGTTCGAAATTGAAATTTTATCAGAGTGGACCTGTAGTGCTGAAAGTTTACCTCAGACCTTAGCCTAAGGCTGCGAGCGTTACAAACAGACAAATCACAATGCGCTTAATCCAACATTTCAAAACAGAGTTTTACAGTTTTTTCATCCAGTTTCAGTATCAGTATCAAAGCATCTTAGGCTCGACAGGTTATGCTTTCGACATTTATTGTGCTGCCTGTAGCCTACAGTACAATGAAAATCTGTGTGATACTGTATGGTAGGTACCGTGTCCGTATATCATGGGCAGTTGGATTAATTTTAGTTAGCTTTTCACTTTAAGCTTATTGCAGATGGTGTTAGTTACTTGAGTTAGCATATAGGCTACTGTGGGTATTGGCCACTCGTACTACTGGTAGTGAGCGACCATTGACCAGGCTGCCAGATAGCTTACCGTACTGCTACCATAACACTGCACAAGTACCAATCGAGTTTGTTATTACTGGTAATCAAAACTGACAACTGTGTTTAACGCACCGATTAAATGGACTTGCAACGATGTCAGTGGAAAGAGCCATTTCCAAAGGCATTGATTTTACAGAAATTATCGATCAGTTTGCTTAAAGAAAAGCAAGAAGACAAAATTTCATTCAACTCTTTATAAAGCACTTAGAAATGGTAGAGATAGAAGACCAGGATTTGAAATATTCTGTACTCTGTACATCATGATTGAATGCAGATTACTGTGTTGACTTTTGCTTGAGATTTCGTTTTTTTTTTTTTATTGCACCCTGTCTGTAAATTGAAGATGAAAGTAATGTCTATATGATTTGATTGACTAAGGATACAAACTTAATCATGTGATGTGATGCATATGTGATACTTGTGCAGACAAATGTTAAATTGTTTAGAAAGAAATACCTAAGCAAAACTTTGTGAATATGATCTACAATTAGCCTACACTTTTTATATAAGAACAATGAAGAAAAACTTGAGGCTCAATTCAAAATTTAAAAACAAACAAAAGAACAATGTTAGCTCAGCGTCAGTAAAACATATTCAAATTTTAACTTTATTGTGGCAAAATAGCTGTATTAGGTATGGTAACAGCCTCACTCAAGCTTGTTTATGCATTTAAGAATGAAAAAGTGGGAGCTTTCACTTTTATGATAATAATAGAACTACAAAGCACATAAGCAATACAAAGCTTCAAAATTATTTTAGAGTAAACTAATCATTATTTTCAAGTATAATAGTGTAGCCTAGTGGATAATATTCTATTGTTGTCAAAAAATTATTCAATGCCATCAGCAACTTTGCATGCTTTTTTCTTCGTCAAGGAGTTGCTGTTGCTTATTGTTTTAGCAGTGCAAGTTAGTAGTGTATGTTCAATTGCACATTGCTCTCAGAGCATTGTCTTTATATACTAGTCTGCTAGCGTCATACAAAATCACTATGATAGAACTTGTCACTTACGCCCTCTGGAGGCGGTGTGACGCATATCAACGGGTCATAGCAACAAGCCAATTAGCAACCTTGCAGACTTCGCTCAGGTCTGATTGAAGCACTGTGTCTGTGATAGGTTTTGTGGTCTGAAGGATGTACTGATTTAGCAAAGAAGTCCTACTATACAGCAAATGCGAAGTAATGGCTTTGAAGAAATGTGTAATTGCGGCTCGAGGTCGCAATTAGCTTACTGAGTACTGGATAGGCCTATAGATAGTTTGTTGATGTCGCTTTTGATGGCATAGCTGTGCAGTAGCTTATTTGTGGTGCAAATTAAGGTTAGCTATTAGATAAAAGTTAAAGATGACCTAAAAAAAAACAATACAATATAGCTAAATTTCTGGATTTATTTTTATTATTCTGCATTTGTATGCAAATAAGCCTATAACTGTAGAATAATATTTTTTAAATATAACTTACCGGTATTATTCAATGTGATATTTTCCTTCCAATACTGTGAAATAGGTACCTTAGCCTAGAGTTAGGGTTAAAGACAATAGCCTAGGCTTATATGCTGTCAGATCTTTCTGATGTTTTTCATTGCGCATAGTTTGTAGGCCATATAACGACTACGGTTTGGATTAGCCAACAATTTTTTTGCAGTGAAGAAATATTTGTGTTGCCATCAATACCAGTATCTCGGTGCTAGCATGCTCGATTGCAGGTTAAGTTATACAATTTAAGATAGGACTAGCCCTAAATGCAGTTACAAGTGAAATTAGGTCTACGCGAACAAAATAACTACCGGTAGCTTAACAATTAAAGCTACTTAAAATTAACTTGGGGTCAAGTTTTTTATATTATTAAATGCAAAATATTTATTGCATTTAATACTTAATCCATACTTAGTTCATACGGGACTCAGAAAAATCAACTTCAACTGTTCAATTTTATTTTTTAGCACTTGTAGACTAGCTGTTATGATAGATCCGGTAGTCTATGCATTTAAAATGATAGATATCTTCATGTTTAACATTTCAATCTATACCAAACAGCCAAATAGTTGAGGACGCCGGCATACTATAAGTGCAAACCATACAATTGCTTGAAGATGAGATGTTGATTCTTCTATCATTATTATTGTGGAGGTGAGGTTGCAGTTTTATCAGTTTTTTTTAGAAGCAATAACATTTAAATTTAGCCTGGCTGTTCTTAAAACATTTAGAAATTTTCCACCTTATTTGTTAAATTTTATTGGAGATTCAAGTGGCACAAATTCATTCTTATGCTAGTTGAAAGTTGTGTTTGTTATAGATCATGATTACTGAAACAGGGTGCGGGTGGTTTTCAAACAGGCTTTTTTTGTCAAGTCATATCAAAAAAACCTTGAACTGGAGGCTAGGAATAAAAGCCCTAACTGCTAATACACCATTTTGTAAACATTTAGTTTTTGGTAATTTTCCGTCTAGTCTACCTGACAAATTGCATCATCTGGCGTAGGTATGGTGTTTTCTGTTTGATGTTTGTGGAAAAAAAGTATTTAGGGTCCTTAAAAAAGTAGTGAGATGAAAAATACAGGGGTATACTTTTTTCAGAATGGTTCTTATATTCTTTTGAAAAATGGAATTGAAAAACGAATGGACGTTTGTGAATTGTTAAATTTGAAGGATTTGATTAATTTGCTATTAAAGCAAACGAAGGTAAGAAAGCATGTTTTTAAAGGTTTGTTCAATATTTTGTAATGATGTGCCTCTTATTGTTTACAGCTGCTGTAATAAGCAATGAATAACGGTGACTAAATTAAATACAGTATTATGAAATCCTGTAAGTTGAAAAATGCTTGAAGATACTAGTATATTTTTTTACTATTGACCAAAGTAGCAGCACGAATTAAAACAGACTTTTTAAAGTAATGGTTGAATTAAAGGAGAAACCAGCAAAACGTTTTATGTTTAATCATTTACATGCTATCTGGTCTACAGACTACCAGCGCGGAAGCTTAGGGAAGAGCCACCAGAACGGCGACTACTTAAAACAAGCAATGCAAAAAAGTTGTCTTCCCGCAAAAATTGTTAAATAATTCCCGCAGAAATTGTTAAATAATGTTTTTTTGTGGCAAATAATAAGCTGCAGGCTCATAGGTATGTTAATGATTGCTGTTCGCAGCTTTTCCAAAGATATAAGATTTTCAATATGCAATGCAATTTCTCAACGCAACTCATATGCAATTTCCAAAGATTTTCCGATCGCAGCTTCGTTAGTGCATTTGAACTTATTTTTATCTTGAAAATGTAACTTCCATAATACAAAATGACCACCATAGCAGTAAATATTTTTTACAATCAGCTCAACAACGTGTTCTATAAGCGAGTGAATAAAAAGAAATGTAAATTACACGCAAAATATTAACGAATTAACGGACTTTATTAACTTTCGTTAATTAAAGCTGAAAATAACGGATTAACGTTAACGGAGGTGTGAAGTTTGTTAACGGACTAGTGGTTAACGAAGCTAACGTTTTGCATTAACTTGCCCACCAATGGTTCTACGTATAGGCGTAGCCAGGGGGGGCAGGCCTTTCCCAACAGCAATGCCAGCCACGATAAATTTGCGACCAAAAAGGCTATTCTTTTATCAGTTTTGTTTTCACCTTGACTGCAGACCGTAAAGACCTTTTGTTATTTGTTTATTTATTTATTTTTTGGTTTTCACTTAATTTTTGGTACAAATTCAGCTCTTCATTCCATGAAGACCTTTTTTTGCTGTGTTTTTGTTTTGGTTTTCACGTTTTGGTTTGCCCCCCTCCCCGATCCTTAGTTGGTCTCCAACTAAATTTCGCCCCCCCTCTTCCAATCAAAAATCCTAAATCGGACCGTGAAGATTTTTTTTGTCTTCACTTATGTGATTTATGGTATGTCCCCCCAATCAAAAATCCTGCTACGCCTATCAGTGGCGGATCTAGAAAATTTTGGTGGGGGGGGATTTTAAGCACAAAACCTCAAAAATTCGGATGTCTTCACCGAAATTGAGAGTGATTTTTCGACCGAAGGCAGAAATTCAAACTTTTTTTCGCCCAAAATTAGGTGGTCTCCAAAAAAAAAAGGTCTTCACCAAAATTGAGAGTGTTTTTCGGCCGAAATCGGAAATTCAAGCGTTTTTTTCGCCCAAAATTAGGTGGTTTCCAAAAAAAAAAAAGGTCTTCACCAAAATTGGGAGTGATTTTTCGGCCGGGTTCGTTAGGTTTAGGTTGGTGGGGGGGATGCATCCCTAACTGGAGCCGAATTATTCGAAATAGAGGCTGATTTTTCGGCCAAAATCGTTACTTTTAGGCTGGTGGGGGGGGGATGCATCCCCCCCCTAAATCCGCCACTGACGCCTATGGTCGTACAGGTATAATTTATGTTGCATTTGAGTAGCCACTTTTTGATATGCAGTGGTACCAGCTTGATATCAGTCGGCTAGGTACTAAAAACCAACGTCAAATTTTCCGCTGGGCAATTAATAGTTTTGTATCTATTTTCGCAAATAATTTAGAATATGGTAAAAAAAAAAATTCAGAAGTCAATAATGAATTTTAAAAAATGACGCATTATACTTGACAACAGTGTGCTAAGTTATATTTATTTGCATAGCTTACTAGTGGTAATAGTCAGTGCTGCCAATGTAAACAAAAAGGTGAGTAGGCTCCGTAAGCTTCGTTGTAGGTAGTGACTACAGGGTATGTTCCGAAAATTGTCCGGAGTTTTTGGCCGGAATGTAGGTGAAGAACAAAAAAAGGTCTTAGCCTACATTTAGTTCAATTTACGGCCGGAATGAAGTGAACGCCAACTAAACAAAGAAAAAAGTCTTTGCCAAGACTTGATCCAATTTTTGGCCTAATTGAATGTCGGTGTGGAGCCAATGACAATCAGTGCCAAGCAAGAGCAAACGCATGATCAAAGAGCGGGAGTCTACCTGAGCCCATCCTGCAAAAAAAATGTAGGTTGGCCGAGCTTGATGGCAACACTGGTTAGTAGTAGTAACGCTTAATTGATATAGGCTACTGGCAGCGGTTTGCAAGAGATGCTGTTAATGCAGATTTGCACTGCAATATCAGGTTATCGTTCACTATTAATTTTTTTGTGTGTGCGCAGGTATATAAAAGCTGATCAATAAATATCCAGTCGAAATGGCGAATCGTGATGTATGTTTTTCCTGGGCCGAATAACTCGAACGATTATTGACCTCCATCTGCTAATGAAAAGAATTCAATTGACTGCAATTGTTTATCTTGCAACACCGAGCAAGACCTTGCATCGAAGCGCTTAAATTTGGGGCTCTTTGTGATTCTGCCAATTAAAAATGTGCAGCACTCGTAGAACCCGTTCCATGAGTGGTTCAGTTATTTCTTGATTTTTTTTGTGGTTGCTGTTGTGCAAGTTTATCCTCTTGTACAAATTTATCCTCCAGGTACCGGACAGTATCAGACGCTAAGTATTGGACGATCCGCGCGCTTTTTATTGCAATGAGTAGGCTACTTTGGAGGAATCCTCACCTGCTTAAGTTTCTAGTGATCTAATATTCCTGTGGAGTTCTTCGAATTTTTGTCCACTGAATTTGCTGCATGTTCGAAGCCATCTAGCAGAGATAATCATTCTAAAGCGTCTTATCCAAGGACGCAACAACGTAACCAGGGTACGGGTTGAACCCAAATCATGCAATCAGAGTCGTCGTAAAAACGACACCTTTACCCTCTGGCTACGCTCTTGTTCAGTAACCAGCTCGTTTGACTTGCTAATGTGTAATTAATATATTTTTGTTGTGTTGTGATTTAGAAGTGCTTATGTTATTGTATATCGATTAATTCTTCCTGCATTATTGCAGTGGTTTGAGACCAGGTGTCTGATTGAGGTAATATTGCATGCTAATGCAATTAGCGGCATAGCAAATAAGTGCATAGCATAATTGGCATGTTTTGCTAATGCATTGAAAGGCGGAAAGTTTAGTGAGTACCGGAATTTTCCACTTATTGTACCCCCCCAGTTATTATACCATGGTATAATAACCCGGATCGAACTTCCGTAGTGTGACCAGTGACCAAAAATTTGTCAAGCATCGCAATGGCAGCGTTGCCGTATGCATATCGACTGAAATCTTGGGGATAATTAGGCAAGCACGTTCTCTTTGCGTCATTTACCGGTATGTACCGTATTTCTTCTAGTAAAGTACTGTATCGGTAACTTGCCATAGCCACTACCGGTAGTTTTAAAATTGTGTTTGGTAAAAAATTCTTGTCAGAACCGTAGGGCAAGTACCGGTAGCCGACTGCCGTTTCCGGTTATTATACCATGGTATAATAACCTGGATCAAACTTTATTCTCAAATTCGTCATTTTCCAGTTATTATACCTGGTATAATAAGTGGAAAACTCCGGTACGATATGGTATGATTATACCCCTCCCCTCGAAATAAAGCGTACCCAAGTCTATTTCTTATTGATAAGCATTCCGGACCGCAGTATTAACGTGAGTTTATTGGTAAATAGTTATTTACGAATAAGCCTTGTTAATTTTATTCTTAATTTTTAATCGGCCTACACTTTACAGCCCTATACAGATCAAACTAATGCAGCTTTTTCTCGAAGACTCGTATTGGTGGACTGGTGGTGTGACGATTTCTTTTCAATTTAAGATCGTATTAAAAGGGCGTTCAAGTCAAGTTTTTCACTCTTGACTAATATGTTGGAATATGCCTATAATGCATTCTCACTAAATTTGAAGTTTCTACTGTACGTCTTCCCGTTTTCAAGATATTGCACTTCAAAACGAGCCGTTTTCCATTTACTTTAGTGTAGCCATTTTATCAGTATTGTGACAGAAGATTAACTTTGGGAAAGTTGGCGTACATGTATTGAAAAGTAGTTAATTTTACAGCTTCAAACCTGCGCTTTGTTTTACAGCTCTGCCGCAAAATATTTATTGAGAATTAAAAACCATCAGTAACTTTTTGAAATTTTGTTTCTAATTGGCAACCCTGCCAAAGTTTTTTACGGGAGAAAAAGCCTTCCTAAAGAGAAATCTAATCTGCTAACTCTCACGAACGGAAGATTGTAAAAAGCTCAAATTTTGTGAAGTTGGTCATCAGATCTGTCAAAATTTTTTGAGAAAAAATCTAGGAAAAAATTTCTGACCTGAATGCCCTTTTAAAGCAAAAATAAATGGAAATAATTTTAAACTTTGGGCAAACTCGTTGAAAAGAGCCTTTGATGATAAAAATCATAGAATCCGCTCAGCAATTCGTAGCACCGCCACCAGACTTCATTTTTAATGTACGCGAGTTTTTTTGGCCTTTTTATCACAAACGCATTTGGAGTTTCGTAAATTACTGTAGAAAGATCAGCACTCAAACTGTAAAATATTGCATGGGGGGGGGGGGGGGGGGGCGTTTTCGCAGCTGGATCCAGAACTGAAATGACAAGATTTCAGGGCGGAAAAAAAAACAAAATATTCACGCTCAGAATGAGTGATGACCATAAACAGATCTTTTTAGCCATTTTTACGTCCAAATTGTATGTAGGGTAAGCCAAAGAAAGAAAACAACCAGGACGCTTTCTGTGGGGGGACGCGTCTCTCGAGTTTCTTCTACAATTTAAGTACTGCATAAGGAAAGCTGTAGTCAACGTTTTGTTGTGAATGATCGATCAGTCAACGAACCGTTCATCTATAAATTTACATTGCACAACTTTTTTGCTACATCTATTGGGTTCGTCATGCTTTACATCGCATTAGAGTGGCTCGAAAAAATTGTACCCCGTTCTCTACTACAGTTGCCTTACAGTAGTACCATAGTACTATACCTTCATAAAGATAGCGGAAAGTATCGTACTCCGCCAATTACGGTGGAACCCGCGTAAAAATCGGATAGTCGCTTGGTGCCTATACTGTTTTCCAAACCTTTGAAACGAAAACGAAGATAAGTTTTTTTTTGCCGAACAGGTATTTTTCATTGCGGAATTGGAATGGAGACGAAAAATAATAAGGTCTTTTATACCTGTTTTTTCCCCGACATTTAAGTTAAGACCAAACCAGTTGGAATATTTATAAAACCGTTTGGAATATGGATAGCAAGTGTATTGCTAGGTTTTGTGGAAAAGCAAAAAATATATTTCCATTTATCTGCAGATTTTATTTAATGCTTTTAATCTACATTCGTGCAGTAAAAAACATATAGCATACTTATTTCAGTCGGTTTCAAGAGTAATCGATAGCAAAAGCGCGATAATAAAACAGTACACAAGAATTGCTTTCATCAAAGTGTTCATTTCTTGAAAGTTTTTGTCTGACTCTTGTCAAGAAAAAACCATTAGAATGGAGAGCGCAGAAAAAAAAAACGAATATTTATAGGAAGTCGAGCCGTGGTTGGCTGGAAAAAGACCAATGAGAGAGCGTCATTAGTGTACAATGTTTAAGCTATACAGGAATTTTTTTTATCGGCAAAAGGCGGGGTTAGAACCAGTACTTAAATTGCAGGGAGAACGAGTCTATTCATCGAAATTCAGCATCCCCCTATTAAAATTTAGCGACTCTCACACCAAAAAAAAGATTCCTGGACATTTGGACAAAAAAGTGGTATTGCAATCATTACTTCAGCCGAAGTTAGTACCAAATTACGGCGAAGACTATTTCTTTCTTTTTATTCTGTTTGGTCTACACCAGGTTTTGGTCGCAAATTCGCGAAATTCCGGACTAGGTTTCGGCGGAATCTTTTTTTATTTTTTTGGTCTTCACCTGGATATGAGTGAATTCGTTTGATCGCTGTCGCACTCCGATTGCGTCTGCTATCGGCTGCGAAAGCGTCCCTCCATGCAACATTTTGCGGTTTGAATGCTGGTTAGAACTTTAAAGTGGCTTCAGGAGCAAAAAGGAGAGCGGCCTTAGGCAGCAAATAGAGATCGAAAAGTTGAGCAAAATCCTGTTCGTGCAAACTCTCAAACATAGAAAAGATTCAAGCTCAGCAAAATATTACAATTTTCGTTAAATTTGCACCACTGATTTGTGGTTTCGTCCAACGTACGGTAGCCTTGACGGAAAGTACGGGTTTGACCGAGTGATTTGAATTACTCGCTAATTAATTGGGGTTCGCAAAGCAAGGTTTTGGAGACCGTTGAGTGCATTTCAGTAGTGCCTGCGTCAGAGGTGGAGTCCTCGAGGACGTCCTTGGCCTCGAGGACGTCCTCGAGGACACATTTTGAAGTCCTTGGCCTTGGCCTCGAAGGTCAAGTCCTTGGCCTTGGCCTCGAAGCCTCAAGTCCTCGAAAATTGCCCTGTCCTCGGCTCGAGGACAGCACCATTTTTTAAACAGTTGAAATTTCGTTGGAAAGCGCCAGAAACCTCGCGGAAAATTTTCGAGCACTTTTTTTGTTTTCCTCACTTGAAGCATAGACGTAGCCAAGGGGAGGATGGCAGGGGGTCCGCCCCCCTCCTAATTGAAGTTTCACCAATGACAAAAATGTGACAAAAGTAGTTATGTATATGGCGTGTTCGGTGCACAGAGTTTCGGATTCGGTTTTAGGATGTTAGATATGCTGTACTTCCGGATCCGGATTTTTCGGATATAGAAGTTTTGTATGGAAAAAAAAATTAGCAAATAAAAGAAAAATCCCTTGTCAACAATAAAAAATATAAGGCTGCTTTTCTGAAATGTAATTAGCACCAGTACGGGTTGTCTATACAGCACGTAGTGGGGTAGGCCTAATTGAAGGAAAAAAGTTGTAGGAACCTCAGCAGTTGGCTTTGCAAATCTATCAGTCACAAAGCATCATGTTCAGTGCTGACAGATTAACTTGAGATAAGTCGGTATCAGCTGTTAGCTTTTAGGTATTGGTGGTTAGACTAGTAGGACTACCGGTACTAACTCTGAACTAGCCTACTAGTACATACTGCCGTATCTTATACACTTGGGGTCTACATTTGTGCAGTGTGATTAACATAGGCCTTTTAATATGATTGTTTCATTATCAGATGATTGCATGTATCGTAATGAGTATCGTGACATTTCTTGTAGAAAAGATAAAGTTACCGGTACCTGTTATTTGTTAAATCTGATCAGAAATTCAGTACAGTTTTGGTCAATTTCATTGGTTAAATGAACCCCGCATTAAAACTGCAGGTTTTTATTTTCTTAGTTAAAAATGCATTAACATGGGTAAGCTCTAACCTGCAAACTCAAGTCCAAACCCTTGCCGCCATGGGAGTCATAGTGATAGACAAATTTGAGTGAGGGTTTCAGGTTTAAGTTGGGGTTAATTTATAATTCGGGTTACTAGCAGTAGTTCTAGGGGATTAGTCGCATGCACTCACTGTTAGCAGGGTAGTGTTCGATCGTTAGGTTTACTTATAATTGCTGACATCATGTAGTAGATGTTACCGTACTCTCCATCTTAGTGGTAGCTTAGCATGCAGCTCAAGGTGCCAGCAACAAAAAAAGCATAGGCCTATCTCTGATCTGGTTTGTCTAGCTCAGAGATATCAGGTACCGGTATAGTGTCTGCAACTAAAAAGAGTTGAATTTGTCAACTTTATTATTGTAAATCTTGTTTGCAGTTTGGTTGTATATCGGTACGCCTAGTTGTTTTGAATTCCCAATAATGGTTGCCACTGAAGTCGTCCCTTGGACATCTCGACCCACCTAAGTCGACCCACTGACAAGATGGCGTCTGTTCAAGTCGTCCCGATAGCGCATATGTAGATACGCTTACTGGTTGACTTTTTCTCTGCTGAACATCTTACACGACATAAAAAGGTGGTGAGTGAACAAAACCGTATGGTTACGTGTAATACATTGACATGCGCTCAAACAAAATTGCTGTAGCGGAACGGTAAACCGTAACAAACCGTGGCCACGAACAAACACGCGAAGGAAAACGAAGCGAATTATGCAATCTTTTTTGCAAGTACAATCTTATACGTACACGAAGCAGATTTTTACTTAGTACATTTAAGAACAAACAAAACGAATAAATTTTAAATTCAAAAAAGCATGAGGCTGAAAATTGGTAAATATTACGAACAGCCAGCTGCAACTCAAAATTTATTAATTTTGATAAAAAAAGAGTGTAATTTGTTCAGCACAATTTAAGTGATAAATGAATAGTTGAGTATTAATTGTAATTTCGCGAAGCTTTGCATCTGTAAGAGCAGTGCGCTATTCTTCCGTTTTTTTCCACGTTGAAACTAGCTCAATAAATTTTAAACCTCACAGCAAATTTATAACCTTTTCTGCTTGATAGCCACGCATAAACTCAAGGCAAAATATTAGTGTTTAAACTTGTTCTGTACCCGACCTGTAAGTAAGGGGGGAGGGCTGATGAAGCTGGGCAGTTTAGTTTTTTTAAATGGCTCTGAAAACGTATGAAATGTGATTCAATTAGGGTAAAAAAATGGTTACTTTTCTAGCAGTTGCGTCACGTTTCTTCAACTGGGTCGACTTGTTTCAGTTTCTCAGCTGGGTCGACTTGTTTCAGTTTCTTCGGATATATCAGCTCGCTATGGCCGTACAACGCGCGAAAAAATGCGGCTAGGTATGATTCACCTTCGAGGACGACTTGTCTGGGTCGACTTGTTCAAGGGACGTCTTCGGTGGTTACCCCCAATAACATGCCAAATGACTTGATAAATCAGGTTTGCAATTGCATTGTATCTTTAGCTTGAATTTGTTAATAATCTGAATATGTTGTTAAGCACCAGTTACTGGTATGTGCTACTGCTACTTGTACCTCTGACCTAAATTTATCAGAATAATAATTAATGTGTAATGTGGTTACAAGCTTACATGTCATAAACTTTAAACATGTTTTGTGATTTGTATAACCAGATTAGTCTGGTAACAATTCATTGAATTGCTGTAAGTGTTAAGAAAATTAGTGTTTGTTTGCTTATTTAACAGGTTTAGTTTGGGAAGTAATTTAATAGTTTTAAGAGCATAGTCATAGTGAACTACCAGTGCAGTGAAGCCTTAAAAATTTGTGCTTATAAACTGCTACTATAGATATTACTTATATGCGCGAATAGAAGTTTTCAAAGTATTCACTATTTATACCGTAATTTATGCAACGTTGTGGTTTGATTTTCTTTTTTTATGCATAAATATGCTAACACTCATGTCTATGCTGCATTGTCAATGTCCCAGATTGGCTAGATTTTTTATGCAATCATTATTTAAAAAGAGTTATCCCTTATTTCTTGGCAGCATTGCATTTAACTATTTTCTTAGAAATGGGCTCTTCAAAGTGCTTGTAATATTAATGTGGATAATTTGTAGCTACGGCTTGCTTACAGTTAAGGTTTATTGATATAATTTCTTTGGGATTAATAAGGCGTTATTGCAGACTTTTGCGTTTCTGAAATATTGCTAGGTTAGTATTGGTACCAAACCACTGGCATATCAAATGTTTAGCTATGATGTGAAAAAGTGGGCATACTAAATAAACAATAAACTACATAGATAGTGCTTATTGAAGGCAGGTATATATACGTACATATATATAATTGCAATATTTACAAGATGGTAAAATGTTTATTGACATTTTTGCATTTTCTTTAGGACAAGTTAATCTACTTAAAGCAATTGTCTTGTATGCTGCTGTAGAGTATTCGAGTATCACATTCTTTATACTAAGTGCAAGTATATGAGGAGAGAATTTTATTTTTAGTATTACAGTATAACTAATATTTTTAAAGCTTGGGGTACGTTTATGTTTTGATGAGTTTGCATTTCTTAATTTTTCTAGTAGGATTCGGAGAGCTAAAATAAATTTTGGATAAGGATTTGGATTCGGATATTGCATGAAAGTTTCGGATTAGGACTCAGAGTCACAAAGGGTGACTCCGTACATCTCTGACATACACCGCGGTTCGCCATTTTAATTGGATATTCGTTCAGCGTTCGTAACCTGCACACACAAAAAGTTTGAGCCAACGATAACCTGATATTGCAGAGCAAATTTGCACTAACAGCATCTCTTGCATACCGCCGTGAGTAGCCTATATCAAATAGATGTTATACCGGTTCTACAACAATTGACATATTAAAACAAAATTTTACAGTGTTTTAATTATCTCGGCATGCATTTTTTCAATGTTTTTTCTTTTTTTATTATGTCAATTGTGAATTGGGGCAAATAAATTTCTTTCTTTTTTTCTAACCATTAGTATTAAACTACCGTATATACTCGCGTATAGATCGCAACTTTTTTCTCTAATTTTTTAACAAAAAACACGGGTGCGACCTATCCGCGCGACATACCTTGAAAGTTTTCGGCGATTGCAAGTACCGTATTTTTCGGCTAATAAGCCGTTATAGACATGAACTGCGCTTGCGCTTGTGCTCGCACATACCAATGCGAGACAGTTTCATGCACGCACATGCACATGCGACCGCTCAGCGTGCGTTGGATTTTCCCGCTTTGTAAAGAAAAAATGGTTTTGCGATTTTAATGTTCGATTTCGAAGTTATTTGTTTTTAATTTATTTTAATTTTTGAAGTTTATTTTAATTTTCGCACAGATAACTTCGAAAATTTATCTTAATTTTCGAAGTTATCTGTGCAAAAAAGATAGTGCGACTTATGTGCGACTCAACGCTAAATTCAACTTTTTTAACACAAAACTAATAGTGTGACCTATACGGTGGTGCGACCTATAGGCGAGTATATACGGTAACTAATTATAAATTAGTAGCGGTACATTTCTCGCAGTCAATAAGTCACGTATACACTGGATTATTATTTTTTAATTGATAATACGACTGAACTTTTTTTTGGCTATATTTTAACAAAATAACTGTAATAGGTCCCTTATGTACCTTGTTTTCTGTTGTCCGTCCAGCACCTAATAAGTTGCATTTGCAGTTGGCACACAATACTATTCTTTTCTGTTTCTAAATCATTAATGAAACCCATCATATTACAAGTGTCCATTTGTTTTCCGATTTCTTTCTTCAAAATAAAATGCACCATTCTGAAAAGAATATTTTTGCATTATATACACGACGTTTTCATTCACAAAATCTCCGATTTCCACAAACACCCAATAACGCAATTTGTCAGGCAGGAAAACACTAATAAAAATGCTAACAAAAACTTAAGGTTTATAAACAATTACTCAGCAGTCAGGTAAATAAAAAGATTTTTTTACCTCAAAATATTAAACAAAAAAAGACCAATTTAACGCAGTAACAATATTAACGGAATTATAGCGTAAGGAAAGCTGCAAAGTGACTTCTAATCGCCAGTTCAAGGCTTCATTTTTATTTTTACAGCCTCCAGCTGCTGTTTGGTGGATGACACCCTGACCTTTAAGATTATGATTTGATACAAAAAACCATTTATGGCCATTGTTGATTTAATTGTCTAGAACCTATTTCAATACCTAATCATGATCCAAAGTCTAGACTATATGATAACAAACAATTTTCAACCAAATGCAAAAATGAATTTGAGCCAATTTAGTTTCCAATAAAACTTAACAACAATTAAGGCTGACTATTTAAATGAACTTTTTAAGAACAGGCGGCCTAAATTTAAAATTTATTGGTTCTAAAAACAGACTGCAGTTTTACCTCAACAATCAATAGAAGTAGAAACATTTATTTCATCTGGAAGCAATTACATAGTTTGCATTCAAAGTATGTTATCAACTGCTTGATATTAATTGAACTGTCAAACATAAAGATGAGATTCATTTCAAATGCGTAGGAGTTGGCCTAAAATATTGGTACCTAAAAAATATAATCAAACCGTTAAAGTTGGCATAGCTCTTATTACTTCAAAAAACAAAAGCCTTAAGACTATGTTAAGTTTGAGCAGCTTTTCGCTAGCGGTAATTGTTTTGTTTTTGTAGTCCTAATTTAGCTCAGAACCATTTCAACAGTCACAGCCCACAGTATACAGTAGGCCTACAGCACCTTAGGCTCACCTAAATCTCAAGAGAAATCTAGCATGCGAGCACGAAGATATTACTAGCAATGAAAGTTTTTTTTCACTGCAAAAATATTTTTTGGCTACCATTATTGTCAGCTATTTATTCTTTCATTTTTTACTCTTCACCACTACAATAACAGAGAATGGATACCAACACAATAACACGTAGGGTCAAGAAAAGAAAGTAGCAATGCAACGTCAAAAAAAGTAAAAAGACCTACAAAGTCCGGTCGAATATAGCACCAAATTCCGCAGAAATAGTGATTCAGAAGAAAAAACACTTCAGGTTTCAACGAAGACCTTTTTTTTGGTCTTCACCTAATTTCCGGCGAAAAAAACACTTCAATTTTCGGCGAAGACCCTTTTTTTGGTCTTCACCTAATTTCCAGCGAAAAAACACATCAGTTTTTTAGACTCTCGGCGAAGACTTTTATCTTTTTTGGTTTTCATTCAATTTCGTTGACGAAATTATGTAATCTTCACTGAAGTTTAGTCAAGGCTGCAAAAGCGTCCCCCCATGCAAAATTTTACAATTCAAGTACTGGCTACAGTTATGTCCTTGAAAGTGATATAAATAGGCTAGGCTACCGGGACCGGCATAGGCCAACACAATAGGCTAATTATGAACTCGAGCGGCAATTAACTATTACCACACCTCAATAGCCATTATTTCACTTCTGCTGTGCAAAGTAACTTCCAACCTACATACATTCACTTCGTTTGCTAAATCAGTAACCCTTCAGACCTTCAGATCACAAAACCTATCACAGACACATTGTTTCAACCGGACCTGAACGAGGTTTGCATCATTGCTAATTTGCTTGTTGCTATGACCCGTCGATATGCGTCACACCGCTTCCAGAGGGCGTAAGTAACAAGTTCTGTTTCATGTGCGCTAGCAGACTAGTATATAAAGACAATGGTCAGAGTGGCATTGTTGCAGCTTTATGCTGTGTTTTCTTGAAGGTGTTTCTGTAGTTAAGAGTATGTTCAGTTTCAAGCAACTTTTAGTTTTTAAGCTTAATGCCCCCAAATCTTGTTTAGTTTTATTTTTGATCTTTTAGTTTTCGCTTGTGCACATGTGCAGCACAGTTGATGTTTGTACAGTATGGGCATACTGAAAGAAATTCTTCCATGCCATTAGTAACTTATTATTCCTTTTTCTTCATTATGGAGTTGTTCATTGTTTTAGCAGCGTATGTTCAATTCCACATTGCTGTCAGAGTGACAATGTTGCAGCTTTATGCTGTGTTTTCTTGAAGGTGTATCAATAGTTAAATGTATGTTTAGTTTCAAGTAACTTCTAGTTTAAGCTTAATGCTCACAAATCCTTCTAAGTTTTATTTTTGATCTTTTAGTATTAGCTTGTGCACATGAACAGTACAGTTGTTGTTTGTGCAGTACGGTATGTTGAATGAAATTCTTCAGTACTATCAGTAATGATATGTCTTATTTTGGTTAAGGGTTTGCTCAGACAGCTCAGTGTCCTAGCATAGCAGTTGATAGTGTGTTAAACTGAGTATTGCTTTCAGTGTTACAGTCTTATGTAGTGACATTGAAATGGAGTTTTCTTGGTTTGAAGACGAATGAGTAATTAATCACATGTTTAGTGTAAAAGCAATTTTCAAACTTGTACAGTATGCAGTACCATAGATGTGTTTGCAGTTTTTATTATACAGGGTGGGCCAGAAGTTAGGGGGCAGTGATACACAAGCACTGATTGTATCACTGCCCCCTAACTTCTGGCCCACCCTGTATTATAAAAGAAAACTTCATTCATATTAGTAAAGGATAAGCTGGTAACTAAATAAAAAGATAATGTGACCTCTCTACTACAGATGCTAGTGAGCATTTTTATTCTTAGGTTTAAATTCTGCTCAGGTTTTAATTGATTGCTGTGAACAGTAAACTTCACTGCATGCAATGAGCAAGGCATGTGATAAGGTAACATGCCAACAGTGCAGTGTACCCTACCAGCCGACAATCTACCAAGTATCAGTTTTGTGAGAAAGTCACATTAAGATAAAGCTTTAAATTTGTGATTTTGACCAATCTTCTTTTTTCGTTGCAGCTTTTATTAAATGTAATTTAATAATTCTGAAATAGTTGCAGCTTGTTTTCAACTAAGTACCAGTAATGCTAAATTGCAAACATTGTGCTCACATTATGTTTAACTAGCAAGTAAGAAGTTGTTTTCATGTTTACAAGCTAGCAATGCAAGAGGTGAAAAATTATTTACTGCTCAGTGCTCAATTATGTAACATTAATAGTTAAAAAATAATGAATGAAGTGTGACTTTGTTGATACATCTATGAATAAGGGCTATATACTGTAAATGAGCTAGAGACATTGGATCTGTTCTACATTGTTGTTTCTAGTGTTTTTGTGCATATGATGAAGATGCAGAACATAAGGCAATAATGTTAAACGTTTGGTTGTGATTTGCTTCTTTGCACACAATTATTTGTCCAGGCACCAGCACATAGCACATTTACAGGAAACACTAAGTCACTTGTACAGAGAGTGAAGCTTATTTGGCATATTACATGTACAGGTAAAATAAACCAAAATGGCGGTTTAGCGTCGACAAAAATTGGGCCCCCCTAAAGTTTACGCACCGGGCCCCCCTTTTTCTAAATCCACCACTGTACTTGTGGTAATAAAGAGGTGCCCCAAACCTTTTTCCGCAATTCCGAATTCATCTTATTCGCAAAAATACGTTTTAATCCGTTTGACTAGTAATATTGGCAACCCTGCTTTTCGCAATTTTATGACATAACAAAAGGCGCACTGTAGATCAGTACTGGTAGCCTAGGTTTACAAGTTCCAGTGAAAATAGAAAGTTTTCAAATTTGGTGATTGCTAGACTACTCACTGCTATTAGCTGGTAATCGCGTTTTTTAGTTTGCAAGAATTTTTGCAAAGTTATGCCTTTTGTAATGTCACAAAATTGCAAATACAGGGTTGCCAATGGTACGGAGTCAAACAAATTAAATCGTATTTTTGCAAATAAAGGAATTGTGGAAAAAGATTTGGGGCACCTCCTTATTACGTCAAATAGTTCTCATTTTTTCATTAACACCGATTTCGAGTAGAATCTTTTCAAGGAAAATGCGATAGTTACAGTTCGAAAAATTGCTGTAAATTTGCAGCAGGCCGGACACCACATGGGATATTCCTGGGCCGTGCCACCCCAAATCATTGCTTGTGCCCTTCCCAAACGAGAATTGTGCTCCCCAAGCGACGATTGTACCCCAAAGAAAGTAACAGGCTCGGTGCCACTGGAGTGCATTTCGAGGCCTGAGACTCCCAAGATACTGGTTATCACCTCAAAATCCGTGATTAAGAACTGTTTTTTGGCAGATTTTTTTGGGGGGTTTTACCCCGGAATTAGTGAAAATCCAGGCATATTTCGAGATGAAGACCGTTTTTTTGGTCTACCCCAGATTTCGTGAAATTTCGCGATGAAGAACTTTGTTTTTTGGTCCACACTCTCGGATTCGAAGTATATTTTGTGCCCTCCAACAAAATTTGTTTATGCCCTCCCAGTCACGCTATCCTGGCGCCGCGCCTGACTTGCAGATCGCAAAGATGGTTTTTTGTGATATTCCCCCAAAATGCTGGCATTTAGTAGGACAAATAATTTGTTGGCTATCTGGTCACAGTCCATAGTATACTTCACGCACTGCAAGAAGGACAGTAAATACATCAATGCATTGTAAAATAAATTTTGCTACAACAGTGAACAGTATTAAATTTATAGCGCGCTGAGAATTGAATTTATAGTGTGCTGAGAGTTAGATTTATAGTGGGCTGAGAATTAAACTAATAAATCGAACCACGTAATAAATAAGTTGGATAGATAATTTAGTTATGAAGTTAAACTAGTCGAAAAAAAACGTGTAACGTGAATCGCATTGTGAATCATTTACTTCACATGTATCTACAGTATATAGCACCGAATAGCATGCTGCCCGCGCTATAGAACATGTCATTACTGCATACGTACCTCCCCGGAGTTCACAAACACCAGTTCTTAACCGCTCGATCTTCTTTTTGATCAAAGTTTGATGAAATCACCGCAGGGATATTAATCACCTACGATTTCTACAACATTCCCAGAAATGCTGCACTATCTTGATGTCCTTCATGGTCGACTCCTGGACATCAAGATAGTGCAGTTTTGATTTCCGTGGTCACGCAGAGGGGAATCCTTGTAGTAGGGATAGTCTATGGCTGTCCTTACTTCAAGGATCCAGCGACTTTTTCACTTGTTTCTAAAGTACCACAAGTGAAAAAATCGTTTATTCCCTACTAAAGCATCTGCCTCTGTGCAAGCCAATAAGGTTTGCCAGTTAGGCCAAGATGTTTGTTCAGCTGGGAATACCTTTGAAAAGATAGCTGAGGGCTGCCGATGAGAGCTAAAAGCTCGAAACAGCGCTGTCCAGCTCTGTGCTTATATTCCCAGAAATGTTAGTAACTTGGTCGATTGATGAATTTTTCTGTCGTATCTCTATGAGAGGAATTATTTTAGTGGTTGAGGGCCGAGGGTGTGATAAAAACATTGACTACTTCAAAGTTATAAGAGCCGGGACAGAAGTGAACAAAAGGTGAATACTATTTGCCATCATGTCAAAACCTTACCTTATTTATATAAGTGATTTAAACTATTTCTTATTGCTTTTTATTTGTGTAGAAAATGCGACTGCGAATTGATGTTTCTAGTGTAACTTCCATGGGTAACTTCTTGAAGTAGTTTCTAAAGCGCTGGTCTAACCAACCAGCGTTTTGAAATGCTTGTTTTTTTGATAGAAGCATGTCAACAACCAATTGAATTGTGGTTTGCTTAGTTGTTTACCGTTAAAGCGTGCTAATGCCAGTTGTAACCTGTACCAATACTTTAAAAGCTTGAATTGTAACTTTCGCAAAAAAAGTTGAAATTTCACTTTTGGGTGCTTTATTTGAATGCCATGGTTTCTTTTTGCTAGATATTTTTCTAAAGAAGCGGCAGCAACAAGCGGCTGCGGCCGCTGTTTTGTATACAAGTAGCGGCAGTGCCGCTACTTTTTCATTTAAGTAGCGACAAGCGGCAGCGCCACTGCTTTTTTTTGCCAAATAGCGGCAGCGGCGCTACTTTTCAAGCAGCCGGTGCCCAGCTCTGCTGCTCCCCAATAGATCTCCAAAATGTTCCGTTTAATTTATTCCTCAGTTTCTACGCACGTCATTCTACTTTAAATACAAAAAAAAAGGCTGTGTCTACCAGCGAAACAAGTTTGCTTGTCCACCAGTACGTGTGCCATTGCGATAATCAGAATGTGGATATGGGCCGAATTAGTGGAGCGCATTGAAAGCATTTCCCCTGGGGCCCTCGCTAAAAAAGCAGCATCAACGAATCTTTATTATAAAACAACAAAATAATTATTAATAGGAATCCTTTTTCAGAAAAAGAAATGAAGCATTTTTGTTTGGGCTTCGCATCTGCATCTTCACGTGAAATAAATGGATTTGGTTCTGGGTTGGAGTGGATACTAAAGTGGCTATCTTTGTGGCATTGCGTGTATTACTTACTAAACTACACAATTTGCGATTCTTCAAGTTATAATAAAAGTTTATCTTTGATTTTTTCCGGCTGGGCTGAAGTGTCAATCTTCAGCCAACCAACAAAAATTGTTAAAACAAAAACAAATTGAAATCATTTTAAAATTTCGAGGAATATGTTAAACACGTGATCAACATTTCGGGTAAAGTCATTGGAGTCTTTGAATACTAAGCTGTACAACATTAGAGGCATTCGCGAAGATCCGATTGGAATACTTCAATTGACTTAGGATGGCTCACCCACGAATCCTACAAAACAAATCCGTATTTGAGCTGTAGTAGCTGTAAGATGTCAAATTTAAATACCATAGGTTGAGAGTTTAATTCGTTCCGCAGTTGGCGGTTCTTGGTGTAGATACTTGAGTAGTATTGCGTATTCAACAACTTCTTGAGTTTGTGTGAACTTTCTGTTGATTTTTTTTTTAGCTCCTTGTTTGAATGTAATTTTTGACGTCGTGAAAGGTATAAAAGGCCACGTTCCTTCTCCTTTTTTTCATTCGCGCACTGAAACTTGACAAATGCCACATGAAAACAGCTCGATTCAATTTTAAAGCAGCTTTTTTAAAGCTGTATGATGTTCGGCAAAATTGAAAACAAATTAAGTTTTTAAAAGCTGTTTTCAAAGTTTGTAAATTTGAAGAAGTAAAAATAATTTCTTCTTTATGACGTCGTTACGCTGTAATAACCAGGGCTGTAGGTCTCGAGACCAATTTTTGCGGTCTCGGTCTTGGTCTCAGCTGTTTTGCACCGGTCTCGGTCTTGGTCTCGAACCATTGTGGTCTTGGTCTCGTAGCTCAAAAATTGGTCTCGAGACCAGGTAATTTTTGCAAGTAAAATAAAGTAGCTAATTTTGTAATTTTTGTCAGAAAAAATAAAATAGCGAAACAGTGTAAATTTTGTAAGTAAAATGTAGTTAGAGCTCTTGCCCAATTCAAGCAATTGCAGCTGTTTTTGCGACTTTTTTAATCCCCATGTGATAGAAGTTTTTGTGCCAAAGGATGTACACAATGCTACTATTTTGAGATTATAGAGTACTGCACGAATAAGGGAGAAATTTTTGGCAGTCGTTTAAGCAGTTGTTGAAAAAAGTTTGCCTTTTCGCTTTCGCAATTTTACGACGCTGCTGAAGAAGCAAAAAAGCCTCAACTCAAGTAGACAAAGCTTTGAGGTTTAAACTGTTTTTCAAACATGGTCACTAAAATTGACGTCGATGCTCTCAAAATTTACGAACAAATCAAAAAACAATGGGGCTGAAAATCGGCAAAAAATTAAAAACAGCCGACACAATTCAAACAAAATTTACTGGTTCTTACCAAAAAAGAGTGAATGCATAGTGTACATATTATTTTATTGTCGACAACAGTGATATACTAACCTATATATTTTGTCTCTTTGTCAACAGCGAACATACCAACTACTTTAAAATTGGTGAAATTTGTTTGCTCATGATGTATAGACCTAAGCTAAATGTAAAATGGCAAGTGACGCAAACAGGAGGGCAAAGTAGGCTGCAGCTCTACTCGTTTTAGTCATATCACTTACAAAATTCAATTCATGAATGCAAGCAGTCTTGACCTGTACAGGTAAAGAAGAGGGGCTAAAATGGATGAGCAATTTAATTCTTTTGAACGGCTTCCGAATCTTAGCAATTAAGTTCTCAATGATTTTAGCAACTAAGAATTGTAGCAATTAATTTTTAGCAATTAAGTAGTTTTAAAAACGAGCAAAATATGATTTTAATGGCTATTTGCGACTGGGGCAAACCTCCGGATGTGACACGATTAAGTTATAATAGTTTACTCAGCACGGCGACAAGACAATGCTGCGAACTCAAACTTGAACTCGAAAAAACTCGGTATTTTTGCTGAATTCGCTATCGAAAGAATAATTTTTCTGAACTCGAACTTGAATAAAACTGTTCGAGTTCGTAAAACGAAATGTAGAGATTAAAAAATTGTTTGAAATATTTTTGTTGATCAAGCTTTGTAAATTGAGATTGTGTTTTTCCCAACAGCTGCATGTTTTTCACTGTTTATGCTTAAACGACCTGGAAAAACAGCTAGGAGTATTAAAAAAGAAACGATTAACGTGGAAAAACGGCACAACGTTTTATCTTCAGTTAATTAAGTGATAAGAAATTAGTCTCTTATACAGCAAAAACTTTACTATTATTGCGTTAGGAATTATCTACTCCCATGATTCTCAACCTATGGGTCGCCTAAAACTTTATGGGTAGTTTTTTTTTGTAAGCATCTACATAGATTGAAACTTGCAGAAAGCAATACAGTGTTAAAATAAACGCATATAGTAGTCAACCCTAGATGCATTTTTGTACCGAAAAACTCCAGCAGTAAAATTTTGAGCTTCTCGAGATCGCAAAGGCGTAAAACGCTTAGAAGTAGTAAACGATATACTTCCACATTAAATCTTTCATTATGCTCGCTGTAATACGACAAAGTGTGTAACGAGTTTACGGGGCCCATCTCCACGCTATTGCGCCCTGGCGACACAGCTCCTTTCGGAGAAATATCGCAGCGGTGGCGAGCCTTTGGCAACACTGTGTCCGATTTGACAGGCCCAAGATTTGAACCTTAGACCACCTGCTCCAGAGACGAACGCGTTATGACTTGACCAACTAGCATAGAATTCACGCAGTGAAGAAGTTTTGTGCGCGTGGAGACTAGAAGTCAAAGGCCATGTATGTCAGACTACGTAAGGACATTATTGGTAGCGATTTTGAAAGCTACATAGCAAATATTTATAAACGTTTCAGTGAAAACTTCTTTGTACGATTTTCAACACAGTTTTGTCATCATGAAAAAGTTTTTTTCTACATAGCTTTTAATTTAAACTATGTATCAGAATATACATGGGCCTTAAAATTTCACACCTTTAATTTTTTCAATAAACTTTAGTCGCTTTGAAAAAAGGTTGAGAATCAATGGTCTACGCTACAGTTTGTAGAAAAAGTATGAAACTTGGTTAGTATTTTGCTGCTCAGTAAATTAAATCAGTGAGTTTAATTTTTGACAAAAAATTAGCAATTATAAAAAATGAGTTTGAGATTGAAAAGATTCACGATGCATAAAATAAGTCGCGGCAGTTAATTGTTGCAACAAAATTAATTTCGGTTACACAATTTTCAAACTAAAAGCTTTTAAACAAAATTTTATATTAAGTAGGCTAGCACAACGTAAAGGTGTGAAGTCTTTGTGAAAATAGCTTTTAAGAAAATACTGCGGTCTATTCGTGACAGAAAAGTACGTTGTTTATCATATTTGATGAATTCAAAAACCTATACTTTACTTTTAACAGAATATTAAACAACACAATGTATGATAGTCCATGAATTATCATTTATTGTTTCATTAATTTTGTATTGGCAAATATTTAATAGCGTATAGCCATTGATATTTTTGTCGAACTTAAACTCGAAAAAATTTAAATTTTTGAACTCAAACTTGGACTTGCTAAAATAGACCGAACTCAAACTTGAACCCAAATAAAAATCGATCGAGTTTGCAACCCTGCAACAAAACCTTTTTCGGGTAAAAATTGTATTGTTTTGTTTAAGCCTTCTCTTCGCATAATCGTAGTTGCGTGTTTGAAAATCCCCCCACCTCCTAATTGAAACTCCTGGCTGCGTTTTTGTAGCTATACCTTTATTACGGTACTTCAAATATACAAATAGCTTTTTACCATTTTTTGTGATTTTATTTCAATAAGTTTGCGTCAGTTTTATTGACCAGTAAGTCCTGACAAAAATGAAGGTGACCCGGCTTCGAGCTTTGAGTAAGAGGTTTAGGTTTAGTTGAAGGCTTTCTTTTTTTATAAAAATTTACATAAAATGACGTTGTTTAGATGTTTTGATAAGTAGTCATCACTTCAACTAAAGCACTTTTTCATCTGAATCAATTTATGTAATCATAAAACCCTAACCTTGAGCAAGTATAAGCTCCAAAAACTTTTTTCAATAAAAGGAAAAAAATATTAATGACGTCATTTTTCCGGTCTCGGTCTTGGTCTCGAACTTTGCTGGTCTCAGTCTCGAAGCCAAAATTGAGACCGAGACCGAAGCCAAAATTGAGACCAAGACCGAGACCACAAAATTTTTTCAAGACCAAGGCCGATCTCGGTCTTGGTCTTGGTCTCAAAAAAATTTTGTGGTCTCGGTCTTGGTCTTGGTCTCAGTCGAGTCGGTCTTGACTACAGCCCTGGTAATAACCTCTTTCATCTCTTCATTGAAAACCCTCCTGTCATTTGTTGTTTTAAATAAGTTACAAATTTAATAATAAAACAAAAAATTAAAAAACGTTTTTAAGACATAAAGTCTGAAAATTGGCCACGAATGGGAAACGATGCCCGAAACATCCAGAGACATCGACTGGTTTCGAAGTTGCGGCATCCTTCAACACAGGACAGTCGTTAAACCACTATGCCAACGTACAGTAGTTTGATTATATTGGAACAAATTTTGAACAGGACGACCATAAATTGATCAGTAACACAAGACAACTTTGAAACTCAAGTATTTACATGCACTTGCCGAATTTGCAACGGCAAGGAATCAAACCTATACCCTTGCGAGTTTGAGTCCGATTCCTTACCGCTGCGCCCGAGCATGCTAACATAGATAAATGCTGAACTGTTCATCGCCACCGAGCCATTTTGGCTGACTATTGCGAGATTGCTAACGACAAAGACTAGAACTTAACTAAGATTTTAATTTTTTTTCATAGTATCTGTTTGGATGTTGGTAGTTTTTGTTTTCAGACCTTTGGTTTATTGTTTGTTGCCAGCTTCAACCTTATTTTATTCCATTTCAGATTTATTTAGTGTGTTAATAATTATTGACCAAAATGAAATTAATGTTGTTTCTAGCATTTGCAATTTTTTACTCTTTTGTATCTACTAACCAAAGTAGCTTCAAGTACTATTTGATGTGTGTTGAAACACAGCATGTTTCACATCCATTTGGAAAACTCTAGAATTTTAACAGCACAGTACCAATTATGTGATTCTAGTGGAGTTAAACCTGATTGTAGTACTGTTAGTTCAAAATTAAACTTATTAATATTAACTATTAAATGGTGTCGATAGTTGAATGATTAGCTCAGTGCCGGATTGATATAGTGGAGTGCCCTAGGGCCCAAGTTCAGGTGCTCTCGATTTTTGATGAATGCAAGAATTAAACCACGTTTAATTTAATATAAGGCTTATCGAAGTATGGGCTAGAGTCTCTCTTTGTGGTCTTCCAGCTAAAGCAGTGCACAATAAAAAAAAATACGTTTAATGCATTTCCGAGGCAGTGTTTTTCAAAGATATGGACTCTAAAGTGGTTTGAAGCCACTTTTAAAACATTTATTTAAAGGGCAGAGAGGATTTGATATTTGTCAAAAACAAAGCTTGAAAGCCAGTAAAAAAACTGAACATGACTGAAAGCAGGCACTAAAATTTAATCATTTGATACAAAATGCTTAACATAAGCTTCATCAGTAGAAGGGTTGGGCAGTAAAGAAGAATCCTATTGATAGCATTTAATTTAGCTGATTACAAATCACTTCTTTCAAATCTTGTTCGATTTAGACCCTCCCCCAAACTCTCTTTCATAATACAATTCAGACGAATTAGATTTATACTTCTGAGTGTTTTCCAATTTTAGGATTTTGAGAATTACCGGCTTGTAATAAGAGGACAGAAATTTTATAATTAAGTTTGCCACTGGCCACATGTATAAAGCCCCTTTACGCAGCCAGTTTAATCATGTTTTTGCAGGCAGTGTCATTTCTATGCCATGTTTAAAAAGCATTGAGTTTTACCAAACTAGGTCTAAATAAATTAAGCTAATCGGCCACTTGGTCGAGCGGTAAAGCGTTCCTCTTTGGAGCGGGAGGTCGGAGGTTCAAATCTTGGGCAGGTCAAATTGGACATAGTGTTGCCAACGGCTTGCCACAGCTGCGACATTTCTTTGAAAGAAGATGTGTTGCCCGCAGGCACAAGTCGCAATGACGTGGAGATGGGTCTCGCAAACTTGTTACACGCCTCGTACAGCGAGCATAATGAAAGATTTTATTTGATAAATTAAGTCATTTTGCAAAAAAATTAAAAAAAAATTCAAAATCTATGAGCGCTGAGGGCTCCGCACCTTGACCACCTTCACTCCGGCGGCAGGGACGTTGCCTCCAGAATCTTCAACTTTGGGCGGCTGGGAGCTTTGCCCCTACACTCCCTAAACAGTCCTCAATTGCAGATTTCTGGTTACGCACCATAATTTAATATAATTTTACACTAAGTCGATTTTACTGTTTGGGCTTCGCTAATGCAGCACCGACTTTTCTCCAACTTTTGGGAAATTCTTCGACATTTCAGTACTTGATGCAAAGTTTTATTTTTTCTGCATTTCATGAACGGCAGAGAAATGCAGAGGTGTAAGTCGGGCAGGATATTTTCGGTCGGGCTTGGGCTCGGGCCGGGTTCGGGTCTAAAATTGATGATAATTTCGAGCCTAAGACGTCCTTTTTTGTCTTAAGTGCACAAAAATATCATCAAAATTACTTGGCAACATTGCTAAATTTTTCAGGCCTAACTTAACTTTTTTTTTGGGGGGGTATGATTTGAGCTTCAAATTAGTTTTTGGGATCAGGCCGGGTTCGGGCCTGAACTAGTCGGCAAATTTACAACTCTGGAGAAACGGGCATAAAAAATGCTGTACTTTGGACATCTTGTGGAAATAGACAAATCAGAGTTGTAAACCGGCCGACTAGTTCAGCCCCGAACCCGGCCCGATCCCGAAAACTAATTTGAAGCCCAAATCATGCCCGAAAAAACCCGAAAGTTAAGTTAGGTCTAAAAAATTTAGCAATCTTGCCAAGTTATTTTGATTATACTTTTGTGCACCTAAGACAAAAAGTACGTCTCAAGCTTGAATTAAGCCCAAAATTTTTGTCAACTTCAGGCCCGAACCCGATCGGAAAAGCCCGGCCTGAATTACAACTTTGAGACACATGCAGCTAAACTTACTACATCACGTAACTACTAGGATTTAACAGAACAAATTATAGTCGAAGCTTTGGACCTTAAAGTGCGTAAATATTATGGAATATGAAAGTAACATGGAACATTGAAGTAACTCATTATTTCTTCAACACTGATAACGATACCAAATTTAGCAGTGCAAAAATTGTGGGCAGCGCAATAAAACCCGAGTCGTGATAATTAAAATGCATGTGCAATTATCTGTTCACAACTATTTAAAAAAAATTTTTGTAAATAGCAACCAGGAATTCGCGAAAAAAACGGGGCAAGGAAGAGCTGGTTTCAACCCAAAATTAAAGTGGGTAAAGCAATTGGCCAATTCCGATAGTTGACAATAGCTAAAATCAAAATGTAATTTTTGAAATTTTTTATTCTCATGTTTGGGGCTTCGGTTGCAAAGATATTCAACTAATACAAAAAGGTATTCCCCCTTAAAGTTTTTGGAAACTTTGAATCTGTTCTCTCAGCCTGAACTTTCAGAGAAAAAAGATCGTGAGACTGAGTAATAAATACCCTTCCAGTGACAGCACGCGACCTAACCAAGCTGGATAAACATTATTTTTTTCTGGCATTTTACCTTGAGAAAAAAAACTCAGGATTTCTAAAAAATTTTTAGGAAGACATCTTTTTATAATTGATTTTTTTGCAACTGCAGCCGCAAAGATCAGAACAAAAACTTTCAAAAACTAAATTTCAATTTCAGCTATTGTGAAATAATATCAAAAGTGGCTGTATGCTT
This sequence comes from Trididemnum nubilum, assembly GCA_963965965.1. Lineage (NCBI taxonomy): Eukaryota > Metazoa > Chordata > Ascidiacea > Aplousobranchia > Didemnidae > Trididemnum > Trididemnum nubilum. The sequence continues at coordinate 46,955,978 of OZ014471.1, read as the reverse complement.
CACCCCCTTAAATTTTTTCGTTCGGAAATGACTCACTAAAGCTCGTGCTGAACAAAGCAGTACTATAAGCAAACCACATACGGAGATTTGGGGAAAAAACCTGTAGCCGCCTTAGGCATAAGAGGGCGAAGCCCCTAATCATTGCGCTATGTTTGTGATTTAAAAAAAATCGCAATTTTGACGCCGTTTAGATCACATTTAGTTTTTTGTTTTTAGAGATATTTGAAAAACAAATATGCAAAAATTGAGAGTTATTAATAACATTGAATTGCCCATCCCCTTCAGCCCCCTTTTTTACTTACAAGTGAAGTTCAAAACACGCTTAAACGTTTGTATTTTAGGGTTAAATTTGCGAAGTGTTGTAAACGACAATACGCATACATTACTGTAGATTGTACTGTAGATGGAAACAAATTTTCAAGTGTTTGTAAAAACAGAGGATCAAACTGCACTCTTTATGAAGCAAATTTTTGGAAATATTTCCTACAAAAGAAGTAGGGTATGAGATCTTAACACCAACATTCCAAACACAAAACTGATCATAGACAGCTGCGAGAGCTGCAAACTGTGAGGTCTGAGCAAGAGTAAATCCAAAAAAATTTCCACTGACATTTGAAATTACAAAACCAGAAATTTTTTTGGATTTACTCTTGCTCAGACCTCACAGTTTGCAGCTCTCGCAGCTGTCTATGATCAGTTTTGTGTTTGGAATGTTGGTGTTAAGATCTCATACCCTACTTCTTTCAGCAATCCTGGTACTTTCTCTTGCCAGCTGGCTTTTGCCTATGACCCCGTTGGAGGAACCGAAACTCCTGCTAATATTTATGCCCGACGAACTGTGCAGATTCACCCACTGAACAGTATTATGTATCCTGAAGTTAACCTTGGAACTTTTATTCCGGGCCTTCTTTCGGATGATATTGTTGTGCAATGTAGATATTAATATGATATTGCCACTTCTTCATCGTAACCCTTTAATGTGGGCCAATTAACCCTTCTCACTGCCCACAATGACCTTGGACTCATCGATAGAGTTGTCCTGAACTTGTATGTCCACTTAAAAACACGTGGTCAACGTTAATATTTTATTATATTCTGTTTGTTTTTAATTTATTTTATAGTGTTTTTTCGCCTGATGAGACCCTTGAGCAAGGTTGAAACGCGTCGCGATAGCTCACTCGCGATTTTGTCATAATTAAATGCTTGTTGTTACATTATATGGTGCTGATTTTAGACTACACAGACAATTAATGATTGATATTGCCTTGTGGCTGATCCTTTAAGTAGAGATCCCCTAAAATATTGAGATTGTGGCTTATTCTCATCGAAAATTAATTAAAACTAACACGAGATTTATTTTATATTCTATTTTACGTCGCAGACAAATGGTATAGCTTAAACCAAAAACAGTTAAAACCTTCACCTGTTATCATTTCACTAAAAAAATCGAAGTTTCACAGTACGGTATGTTTTTCCAATTACTCAAACAACCTAATTTTGTTAAATTGATTGTTTTTTCTCTGTAGTCGTCATCAGTAAATCTTACCTTATCTCAGATTCCATTGCTACATCTACAATACTAACTTCTTCTCTAAAGAATACAACTTGACCGGTAACTACTACAAGCACAAGATTATCAGCTACACAAGCATCAAGAATCGAAAGCACACGCTGCTTGAAAATTTGCAATTGCAAATTGTTAAACAGAAGATTTGAGGTTCAAATTTCAGGTCGGTCATATTGGACGCAGTTGTGCCAACGGCTCGCCATCGATGCCATATTTCTCTGAAAGTGTTGCTCTTAGGAGCAGTATGACGTAAAAATGGGCCTCACAAACTCGTTACACGCTTCGGCGTAACACAGTGAGTACTGTGAAGATTTGAGTTTTGATTCTACAATAAACTTTACTTCATGATGACGTGTCGTTTGCCGTCAGGTAAAAATCTTAAAGTTATGCTTTGGAAGAAAACACTGTGCCGCAAAAAACAAAAACAACTTAAAGAACTGGTTTTACTTGGGGCTCGTCAGGCTGAGCCGGGCTTCAAATATATTCACAAAACAAGTTGCTTCAGATGACGAACCCAATAAATTACATTGAATCTACCATATGACTAAAGCATTTCATGTCATTTGTCATTTTTAGTTCCCATTCAATGCGGGTTGTGGCAAGAAGGAGAAACTTTGACATCCTGGAATGGTGATATCTTCACTTGCATATGTGAATATGATGATTGTCAATGTAAGATTTACTTTACATTTCAATGCAAATAACTTTTAATAGCACTTGATACAAAAACCTATAGTCTAGTTTTGCTCTATTTTGGGCAAAGAAAAATATCAACTTTGTATGTTTAAAAATTTGGTTCATATAAGAACATAATAAGCAAACCGCTGTACGATGCACGCTACCGCTTTCAGCTTTACAATCGTTCGATACGGAGGAAAGTATGATGATGCATAGGCATAGCCAGAATTTTTAACTGGGTTGAGTCCCAACCACAAATCACTTGCAATAAGGTCATCAGAAATTTTCAAAAGAGGAACTTTTTGTGGGGCAAAGATATCGTAGAATGGAAGATCTGAAGCTGTGGCCTGCTGGCACTTAACCAGGATCTTGCTAAAGGGAGATGGCTTAAATTAATTGTTAAGATGTACAAATGTCTAACTTTGCGAGTCATGTTGAGTAAGCTACTGTTGTATAACCTAATTTTATCACAGACGAGGATCTTGGGGCGAAGCTTCCGCCGCTGAGCAATTTTTTGGAAAAAATAGCGTTTTAATGCCATTAGATCATAATTCCCACGTATCCAGAGCATCTGAAAGAACAAAATGTTTAACATTTGAAAGCTAATTAAATCTCATCAGCATCTTTCAACACTTGTAAACCAAGAGTACTCCCCAGCCACTTTTCGGCTACCTGGGCAAACTCTACTGTAATGGCTTGCACAGCGCCAGAAGTTTTACAACAAATAATCCATTTTTATTAGGTTTTGTTTTCTTGGGAAACTGTTTACGTTAGATAAGGGTCAAACAAAGTTTTAAAATTGCAAGACTGAAATACACTGATTTATTTCCTTAGCGATAATGACACTTATTCTCCGTACATACATCTGATTTCATCTGTTTGTCTTATGTGACTTTCAGCCCAGTTTGATTGGACATGGTTCACCGAAAACGGGACGACTTGTCAGCCTGTAAATTATACAACTTCGCAATAATAACCTACTTCTAACAAATGATACACTTCAAAAACTTCTTTTGATGGTTCTGTCGCAAACAATCAACCATTTCAAAGTTAACATTGCTACCCGGAAAATAGGCACTTTTGGAAAAATTACGTTTCCCAAACCGCTTCTCCTAAAAATACTATTGTCACTGAAGATGACTTTTATGAAAAATGTCTGCGATATTTTAAAATGTTTGAAATTTGCGAGCTCCTTTACATTCACTGCGTATTAGAATGCGTAGTGAAAATGACCTTCTTGTGTTTTTGCTTTTGAAGAAAGTTCAGAAGCTTTATAAAAATACTGTCATGTTCTCATTAATAACGAATGTTTTATGAACATAATTTGAATTAATTTTTTTGTATACCGTAATAATTTTTGACTGAGAATTAGTTTTGAAGATTGATTTTTACGGAATTTATTCGGAAGGTTTCTTTCAGGAGTCTATTTTTGTGTTAGTATATTTTTTGGTACCGTTAAATCATTTATTGTGTTTTTTAGGTGGTTATTTGGTAATTGAGAAAATCTGAACGAAAAGCGAACAGTAAAGGCCTAAATTTCATACGTCATAAAACTAACATGAAAAAATTGCAAAAGTAATTCACAACACTCAAATAGTTATACGAAATTAAAATCATTTACACAAACCAGAGGTGGAGTCTTCGAGGACGTCCTCGAGGCCACAATTTCAAGTCCTTTGCTTTAGCCTCAAAGCCTGCAAGTCCTCCAAAATGTCCTGTCCTCGGATCGAGGACAGCATTATTTTTTGATTGGTTAAAAAAGAAAATAACCTTACAAAAAACAACACAAACTTTTAGTGTCCCAATTTGTTTCCTTTCTTTATTTGAAAAATAATACAATGTGATAGCCAAATAAGCTAAGTCATAATAAAACTTATTTTAAATGGCATTGTGTGAAAGTTAATTCTAATCGGAGAATAAGGAGACAAAACGTATTGTAAAAAATTTTGGTTTTTATTTCTGCTAATACTTCCGGTGCAGGCAGTACAAAACGCAAAGCACTACAATAAAGTCATCCAGAGCCATAACAAGGAATCTGGTGGTTCGGGCAAACCATTTTGAGATGCTAATACTGCAATATGACCTTGCCCATTCTGCGCATGAATTTAGAACAATGTATGCGTGTGATAATGAAATGTGATGCAGTATTACCAGGAAACGCACATTGATATATTACAGTAATTTTGTTAGTATATTTTGATATAACTAGCAAAACGTATCTTGAGTACACCAACTTGTTCTGAAAATACGCGAGCGCAAAAATTTGTTTTAAGATAAGGAAGAATAATTCTAATCACTGGCAAGCGGTTTGGGGGGCAAAATCAACTCCTCTGAACGATTTGTGAGTTGGAAATTGCCGCTAAGAATCCCAAGTAACAAACTATTTGATCACAAAAAACGCGGCTTAAAGGATTATTTGGAAATTACAGTAAGCGTGAAAATAAACATAACTATAACTGTTCGAATGCCAGAATTAAAATAGGTACATTTTTTTACAAGCTTCTACAAAAAATTGGGTGTTTTTCGAAAAAATGAAAGGTTATCGTTTTTTCGGTTTCGACAAATGTGGACCTCTTGAAGGGGGAACGGACCAAATGTCTCCTATGCCTTTCTCCTTAACATAACCCTGCAAAGATCCTTAGGTTTGCTTTTAATTAAATTAAATGTTAGATATAACAAAGTGTCTTTTGGCGGTCGAAACGTTTGCGCTCATTCATTGGCAGGCATTAGATGTGTGAAAAACAAAATGCACTGAAATGTAAAGAAAATAATGGCTTAAAATTAGAGTTGGAAAATTGTGAGAAAACAAAAGTTTTTCTAATTTAGCATTTACCTTTTTTTTCAAATTGCTTTGAAAATCTAAATGTGTAATTTTCTTTAAAGCCACAAAAAGTGCCATTTTTATTCCCAAAAAAATCACAAAAATTGTTTTACGGGGGCATGGGGATAATACCCTTGCCCCAAAACCCGCGTATTTTTTTGATGCCAAGAACTTTTGAGCTTACAGATATACCTTTTACGGTACGGTACCTTAATTCATGGTAAACACATAAAATTCTCAGTATTTTACAATATTTTTAGGCAATCATTTTTGAAAAAATCCGCGAAAAGAAATGATTTAACTAAAACTACTAAAAACGTGGTGATCCATACATCAGTGGACGTTTGCATCGGGGCCTAAACTGACACAATTATGGCCTTAAAATTGTCCATTTACAATCGCCTTCTGTTGCGATTTTTTCACAGCCAAATTCGAATGAAGAAAAAAAACAACAAGGTATTTGCCGCAGTTTGTGCGATTTTTATGCGCCTAATTGAAATGAAAACCAGAACAAAACGGTTTTATTGAAGATTTTATTATTGTTTGTGGTTTCACTGTGTGGCATTTCTTTGATTGTGCAATATATGTTTTTTGTGCAATATTTGACCGCCACATTTGAATAATGACCAAACCAATTAAAAAAAAGATCTTTTCTGCTTATCCTGTATAATGGAGGGACGCTGAATTTTCCGTAGAGAGAGTCCAAATTTCAATGGGTGGACACATCCCTTCTACAATTTAAGTACTGGCTATATTTCCATTCATGGGTTATTGCCTTGTTTCATTGCTGCAACACCGCTACGGTGCAAAATCAACACCAGCTGCTATAAGGTGCAAAGCATTTGTAAAACTTCAAAATGGCACTCGCTAATGTTTTAAAAGAACTATTATTTTTCATTTATCAACAAAAACTATACGAAATGCAATATCTTGCACTTTTGCACCTAAAAATTATTAAAAATTTACTGACCATAATTTAGAAAAATTGTGTTTTTGGTCCTTGGCCTGAACCATTTCTGTTCTTGGCCTTGAGAAGTCCTGTTCTCAAAAAGCCGGTTCTTGGCCATGGCCTCGGATTTTTTTGAGTCCTTGGCCTCGAATGTTGTGTCCTCGACTCCACCTCTGATACAAACGTTTCTTTCCCTCCATCGACGCTGAGCGAAAAAGATGACAACATTTTGAATTTCCAAATTTTCCAAATCTTAAAACTAAATCAATTGTTGCAATTTATATCCACAGACATTTCGAGGCAAAATATAATATAAAAATTCTAGCCATTCACCAACACTATCGCTTTTGATATTGATAGCAAAAAAATAAACGCTGTTCCGAAAGTAGCTTTAATAAAATGTTTAGCTGAAAACGTGATCGATTTAAATACAACTACAGTAATGCAAACCGCTCTCAAACGCGTTTTCAAGACAAAAATGCTTTATTGAATTCCATTCTGAGGTATTTTTACCCATTTGCTTGAGATTGCTAGTAGCTCTTCTTAAAACACAAGTGTTTTCTTTTCCTGGAAACTCTTTCAGAAAGCGAGTTCGCAGCAGTAATTTATGGGATTGCAGTTTGCTGGGGAGTAAGAACCACGTTTATCTTTAAGATGAAATTTGGAGTAAAATTATACAGGTAATTCAGACTGGCGTGGCTGTTGTGAAATGGTAAAGTAAGTGCATTTCTAAAAAATAATTTTTCTTCAAAACAAATCAGTTGTTTTTGTTGTAAGAGTTTGCATTAAATTATGTATGCGCTTTATTCAGTAATTTGATGCAACACCTAGGAGTGCAAATCTTTGTTTAGCATTGGGGGGAATAATTTGCAATTATACCCCAATTTTGCCCCATTTTCAATGTTGTGGTGGATAAACCTCAAACACAATTTTTTTCAGGTGAGCAAATTAAGTGAAGACCAAAAAAAAGGTCTTCGCCAAAACCGGAACACTTTATCAAAAATAGAACAATTTTTATTCTGCGAATTCATGTGAAGACCTACGCTCAGACGCACACCAGAGTCGAATTATTGGAGGCGATAGAAAAGAAGGCCATACTCAAATTATTGGGGGGTATAAAGTCAATTTATTGGGGGGATATATCCCCCATCCCCTTCGGGTTTCGGCACCCCTGGCAGCACTCGAAGTTAGCCTTAGATTACACTTTATGTTGCTGAGAAGTAGATGACAGTGTTGTGGTTTTAATTGACGCCCGTCGAAATCTTTACCTGTTTTGAGAAGAGAGAGGATAGACAATAAAGACGTGTGGCAGCAGCTGTCCTTCTCACGCACACAATTAACTCTGCTGTTCTCTATGTTGTAAGTAGTTTCTTGTGTAAACTTGGTTACGTGCGGACATAAACTTTTGCACATATTAGGTTAAATATCGGTCATTGGTTTGCACAAATGCTTGGATTAAGTCGTGAAACTCTGATTCTTAATAAGCATTTAAGCCAGTGGTTTTCAACGTGGGATCGAAACCCTGTATAGTGCTATTTGCTGCTATGATAGAAATCACAAAACATTCTAATTGACAAAAAAATTAAATATTTAAAACTCAAAGTCAAATTTAGTTAAGGGGTTTCAGAACAAGAGCACTGAGCACTCTTGGTTTGGAAAACTCTTGATTATGATCTTTGTTCTAAAAATTCAATATTTTATCGTGTGTAAATTTTTCACAAAATATTCATCAATTTCTAAAGTAGATAAAGCAAAATAATATTTCTTGGCGAAAATCCATCATTTTTATCTTTCATCGTGCTGTAATCCTTTTGTATTAAAATAATGTAATTGTAGCTTTATTGCAAATAGAAAGTGGAGCTATTCGCGTTTTTTACAAAAACAATCAACAATAAGTTAAATCAATTATATCAAAATAAAATGTCAAATAATGTTCAACGAAATCAATTGTAGCATCATACTTGATGAGATTTGCAAGTTTTTAATATATGATACTTCATTTGATAATATCTTATATTTGATTGTGTGAAAGCGCTGATTGCTCCACCTTCTATAAACTGCATCAAAAATCGTCATCTGGTACCTCTTCATTCTGCTTTCTATTCTCATGTGTATCTCTACGGACAGACGCATAATTATTAAAAGGGATGTGAATACTTTTCTATGGAACTTAAAAAATGGTTAAAAACTGATTCTTCCTCAACTTTAAAAACGAGATAAAAACAATGATAAAAATGAAGTGGTAGCTCAACTCTTGTGTCATAGAGTTGATTCATTTCAAAAAAAACTAAGAAACTAACTTCAATGAAATCATTCAAAATTTGTTTTTATTTTTAGCAATAAAATCGATTTCGACCCAAACAAGTCATCATCAGTTATCTGTAAAAACCAACAATAAACTCAACACTAGCACTCATCATCATATTGTGTCACACCAAAACTTCAACCTTCGGACGCTAAGCAATTTGCTTCTTTTACATTGTGATCGGAACAATGAGGTCCAGGTTGACACTCATTACTTTAGGCATGTGCTCCAGTGCTAGTAAATTGCGCTTGGGCAGTCACTAGTTGTGCTAATTTTCCCCCATTTGTGAAGAGTGTTTTCTGTTTTCCTACTTTCGTCCGTACTTGATTGTGAGCTACCGATTCTTTCTTAATGAGATTTGATTCAGGAGGGAGTTGATTCGGCAGCTGGTTTTGGTAGAGCATCTTTATCTTGGTCGCTGTCAGTGTCATATTTTTTTCCAGATTTAAGTCTCAAGAAGTCAACTTTACTGGAAGGAAACACTGTAAAACTATGAACCTGATAAAACCGACTGCTAATCTGAGCCAAAAAATTAGTACAAGTATTGCTGTAACTGCATAGAACGAACTGAAAACAAGCAAAAACAAGAGCTCCCGAAAATTTATGTCCCACAATGAAAAACTTCACTTTAATGTACATGTGTAATTTGACACTGGGCAAAACATTGTTAGCAATGTTAATTGTTGCAATCAAGTTCAATACACTCTTATTCAAAAAGTCAATAATATTATAATAATAATTTGGGGACCGGCGGTTGCTGCAGCGATAAGTAGAAGACAATTGGCAAAACCAGTGTCGCGACCAAACAGGACTAAAGAGATTTACGTTAAAGGGACCACAGTCCAATTTTAGCCATGTTTCTGAGCAAATTTAACCCAGATACGTTAGTTTTTGAACGTGTTTTAAGCTGGACCATATGAAACTGTGTTGGGGTGAATGGACTGAGGGCTTCTGCAACAGTTGAAATGGATCAAGTTTGTTTGAAATTTCTTTGAAATGGAATTAAAAGCAGCTATTTTCCCGATAAAATTACATATGCAGTTGAATGCACGGAAAAATTTGCCTCAGCTTCTGGTCCAAAACGTGTTTGACAAGCCTTGATTACTCAAAACAACTGCTGTTGCTTACTTTTAACACGCTAAACATTTTAGCGTTTTTGTTCAGACTTTTCCTCCGCTAATTCGTGGTGGGGAGTCAGCATGGGCTCAATGTAATTGCCAGAGATGGAGTCCTCGAGGACGTCCTTGGCCTCGAGGACTCATTTGGAAGTCCTTAGCTTTGGCCTCAAAGGTCAAGTCCCTGGCCTTGGCCTCGAAGCCTCAAGTCCTCAAAAATTGCCATGTCCTTGGCCGAGGACAGCACTATACTCTTTGAAAGGTCAAAACTTGGTTGGAAAATGCCAGAAACCTTGCGGAAAATTTGCTGGGACTTTTTTTTTGCTTTTTTGGAGATCGCCTGAAAAAAATTTTTGAAGAACTTTTTTTTGTTTTGTTTTTGGAGAATGTTTCTCCTGTATTCTTGATCCTTGGCCTTGAGCAGGGGTGCCAAAACCCGGGGGGATATATCCCCCAAATATTTTGACTGTATCCCCCCAATAATTTGAGTATGGTCTACATCTGTTTCTCCCCCAATAATTTGACTCTGGTGTGCATCTGAGCGCAGGTCTCCACTTAAATTTGGGGGAAAAAAGTGTTCCATTTTTGGTGAAGATCTTTTTTTTGGTCTTTACTTCATTTGCTCATCTGAAAAAAATCATCCCCATTGGTTGAAATTCACCCCCCCAATGTTAAAGATACGGCAAAATTGGGGTAAAATTGCAATATATCCCCCCAAATGCTCAACAAAGATCGGCAGCCCTGGCCTCGAGCATTTCTGTACTTGGCCTCGATAGGGTCAGTCCTCGAGAAGTCGGTCCTTGGCCTCAGATTTTTTTTAGTTTCTTTGGCGATGGTCTTGAGCCTTGTGTTCTCGACTCCACCTCTGGTAATTGCCATTGATAAGTAAAGTAATCACAGACGCAAATTTTTTTGGCAGTAAATTTTGATGCTTTTTTCTATAACGTAGTAAAAAAGCGTTATGTTTGCTAGGAAAGTGCTTTTAAAGGTGGTCATTAAATGCGTATAGATGCAAAAAGGGTCGCGGGATGAAATATGTTAAAACAACTAATGTCAAGGCTTGTAATCATTCTATTCTTTGACCACTGGCTCATTTGCAACTGTGAAGATATTTGACTGTGGAATCTGCGTTTTCTAGAGCATTCTTCTTGAACAACAATCCTTGAAAATCCTTTTAATACGGTTCTGTTTTTTTCAGGTGTAGCAGGCTGTTGTTTGCTAATAGATGCCGTTTTTGTTGCTAAGAGGCTCATCCAGTTTGTCGTATGCTTACGATCATTCGGTTTGCGATCAATGCCAATTTCTTTTTTTTTAATGTTCAGTTACAATTTTTCTTGTTTTCGATTTTTTTTCAGGCTTGAACTACAGCTTAATCTTTTGTTTGAAATTCACTCAAAAATGTTCTCATATTCCATCTTTTTTTAGTCAATAGGCTTGAACTACAGCTTTGTTTCTTTCATTTGAAACCAAGCATATTATCGACAGCAAGAAAGTCTAGAACATTCCAGCAAAAACGTGCTTGAGCATCCACGCTTTACGATCGACTTCGTCTTTTTTTTTGCCATATGTCAATGTGATACTCATTTACATTTTGTAACCATATTTTATATGGCTTTCTATTCTAAATGTTCTTCACATTTTTGAACAAAATGCTTCAAATTGTTTTTTTATAATGTAGATCAAACTTGAGAATGAGTACTTTCTTTAATTTTTGAAAACTTTAAGAAATTTAAACATTGTTGTTGTTTTTTTTCAATTCTTTTATTTGCCGTCCCTACACAGTATGAACTTTTCGATAAGTATAGCAACGTAACAATTACCGCATCAATATCGTGATATATTTATGTATTTTAAAACAGCATATAGTACCGAAACGAGGATAGAGCGTCTGCTACTGAAGCGGGAGACTCGGGTTCGATTCCCGGTCGGGTCAAACCAAAGACTATAAAAATTGGTATTCACAGCTTTCCTGCTTGACGTTAAGCAATCAAAGGGATAGTGTGAAGCCTCCGCTGTGTGTGGTAGACAGGTGGGCAGGTGGCAGCTTGACTCGAAGACCAAAAGGTCACTTTGCTGTCTCCTGGCCAAGGCAACTTGGTGAATAAATTGTAATTACAATTACAATTACAAAAGTTTCGTTTGGTTCAGAATGCGCGTCGTTTGGGCACAATTACGTGAGGTTTAAAGTTTTAACGAACCTAAATCAAAGCCACCTCATTTATGTAATAATTTCCTCTGATTTTTTGCAGATTTTATTTATCATTAATATGATTATCATCATCTCCTGTTAAATCTATTATTTACAGCAAAGACGAATTGCAAGTATTTACTGCAAAGTTTAACCGGCCTGTTAATCGATCTGCACTTGGCATTTTTTGAGAGGTCGAAGATTTAATTCCATGGCTGGTCAATTGGACACAGAATCACTAACGGCTTGCCACCAATTCAACATTTATGCGTAAAAAGTTGTGTTGTCGTGGTGAAATGACGTAGGAATGGGTTAAGCCAAGGTGTCCCACACTCCGTGTTTCAGGAGCTACACAACAAAGAAAATGAATGAAACTAAAAAATTTAACAAGCGTTTTGCTTAACAAATTATGACTACAACTTCAATTGAGCATAAGAAAAAGTTTTGCGATATTATAGTTAACATTTTTTAAATGAAAATTTTTACAATAATTGGACTGTTTGTTGAAATAATTCCTCTCCAAATCAATAAAATAATTTTCAGTCGCATCAAATCTTTCATTTGATTATTCTGGCTTTATTACGTTACAGCGTGTAACGAGTTAGCAGGGCTGATTTTCGGTTGCATAGCGCCCAGGCTGAACATAGCTACTTTTGAAGAAATGTCGCAGTGGTGGCGAGCCAATGGCAACTCTGTGCCCAATTCCACCGGCCTGAGATTTGAGCATTAGACCTCTAGCTCGAGACAAAAGTGTTACTGCTTGATAAACTGCCAAATATTTTCTGTCAAAAAAACTCAAAAAGCTACCATATCTTGTAGTAACATAAAATAAGCATCAACATTCCACAGTAGAATAATTAACAAGCTAGCCAATAGCATAACCTCTGGTTACATTGACAGTTTTGCTGTTTATTGTTTAAGTACGTCATCAAACAGTGCTTTGCAAATGTTTTTACCCGTTTTTTAACTTTTGTGCCACTCCACAAGTAAGTTATGACACCATTTCACACCAACAACGATTTGTATTTTTTTTACTCTACTCTTTTAGAAAGGAAAACTATTAAGAACAGCGAGGCAAATTTTTGTAAGTTATTAAGCAAATTAATTATTGGCTTAAGTTTTCAAAACGGTATGTGTCATTGTTTCATTATTTTTTGTGCTTCACCTGATTTGGGCTGGAAACTTGAATTTATTTTATTCCGCTCTTATCTGTTTCTTGAAAACACTTCTGGCAGTGGAGCCATTGAGGATAGGATAGTGAGCTAGGCCAACCTACTTTTTTGCTACGGTAGACTCAGTTATTTTTCTGTCTAGCTACAACATAAAAAAGTAGAACATGAACAGAGTTGCGCGCCGTCCTAATTCCACGAATCTTGAATCGACATGCGTCTCTTTAATCAAAGTAAAAACAGTGTATATAGCTTTAGCTTCGCCGTTGTTGCAATTTGCAAAGTAAACGAAAAATCATCCAAAAAAGAAATGCAAAAAAGTTTTGTGTCGATCTGTTTGTTACCTTGGAAATCATTCAATATTATTCCAGCGCAATGGAAATAAGTGCTAAGAAAACTTTGCTTATGGAAGGCAAATGTTACAGTAATTGTCTGCTGGATAAAATTTTGAACTTGTCGTTTTTGCCGGATGAAAGCATGCATACCTTGCAGTTTTTGATGCAGGGCAGCAGTAACTTCTGGTTTCTAAAATATTATGCTCTTGCAAGTTATCTTAAAATAGTAATTTAATTAAACTCAGTCAATAAACAAACTTTACGGTTGCAGTTTGCTACGTTACTCGTACATTGATTTCCAACTCAAACAGGATAAGAAGTTTCGATTTTTTGAAATTTTCAGCTGCATTTTCGTCAGTGGTTGCTCTGATTGTTGAGTGATTGGTGTCAAATAATATTCTTTATTATGTTTGATTTCAGATCGATCGCCGCATCGGAAGTTTCAAGATGATTTATGTAAGTAAGCTTGGTGTATCAAAATAATAGACATTAGTTTTCTTGTTGAATTCTGATTGTTATGAGAAAGAGTGACAGACAATACAGTTTCTTATTTAGGCCAGTTTAAAAGACTCAGCTGGACCCTTTTTCTTGCGTAACTTTGTTGCGCTTTCACAATAATTTGGTTCATTAATTTTCGGCGAAAACACTGGAAAGTTATAGCTGACAAATTTTTGTGAGTTTTCAAACTTGGCAATTTTGTGACTAATGCAACTCTGTCAAACGCTTTCAAAGTATTTATTAGAAAACACAACAATCTGTTGTAAGATAGGTGTTGTTTATTTGCGCAATTTGCCGCCGACGTTAAACAAGTTAATTGGGTAAAAATTATATAGCATTAGCACACTCAAAAAGATCAAGCAATGAATATTGTCGATGCAGTAATTAAGTCCTGTAACTAAACTTGGCCGACAAATTTGAGCCGATATGTCGTTTTTTGTTGTACGTAGGCTACTGTAGTATTTTTTCTCTGTTGTGGTTTAGTCAGCTAAATTATACTACTGAAACGATAAAAACAAGTTCGGTTCCCATCGAGTGGAACAAAAAAGCCAAAAATTTGTTGTTCACAGCTTCCCTGCTTCATGATCAGCAAAAACGGAACAGTTTGAAGCATTCTTTGAGTGGTAGCAAGTGGCAGCTTGATTCGAAGGCAAAGAGATCTCTTCACTGTCTCCTAGCCAAGACGATCTGGTGAATAAAGATGCAACTACAACGGATTGTGTTTCGGCTTGTGTTCGCAGTCAGGGTTCTGGCCGGGTGGAAACCGACTAAAATCATTGGCCGTTTTATACAGTTATGTGCAACACTCACACAATGAACAGATTGAAGTTCAACCAAAATCAAACTCCTAATTATACAGCTCAAAATCATTCTTAATTCTGCAACTGGGGCACAGTGTAATATGAGTCTCGAAGCGGTCCGATGCTAAATACAACTCCCTGGCTTTGTCCTACAGGCCAAATGTAGTTTGAATTGGCTAATTAAGTGGAGCTCGCCAATATTCATGTTTGCTCAGTTTTGACGTTGTTTTATTGGAACAAATTTCACACCAATAATCCTAGCAAATTTTCATTTTTCAACTATTCAACCGCAAGGCGTGTTAACAAAAAGTTTTTGTAAGAGCTGGGTTTACTTAAAATTATTGGTTGATATCAAACTAAAAAGTGGAGAAGGTGCCCAGTATTTTGTCAGCAATTTTTTTTGATATTCAGTGGCTGCCTATTACCCAAAGCAATTGGCGTTATGGCAGCCTATTTATTGTATAAAGTTACTCAAAATGTTTGCTTCACCTAGCAATTAGCTGCAGTAAAATCAGCAGTAGAAATGTTAAAGTTGTTGAATAATAATCATTTGGTAAAAGTTCGTTCTTTAAACTATAACGGTCCCTATAGTAACTGTCAAATAGATTACAAATTGTTAACGATTTTGGTTTGACCAAGCCAATATGAGCTGCATTTTTTTATTGTAGTGACGTAATTGCCTGATTTGTTTTATCATTTGCGTGCTTTAATATAAAATCATAGCTTTTTATTGCTTTGATTCATTTAATTGTAGATTTTAGGCCAAAAAGCACGCAAACAATTAAATGCTTAATTTTTTTAGTTTTGTTAAATTATGTTCTATTCAATTGATTATTTGACCCAGAAGTTCATACCCGATGATTGGCTATTTTTAGATTGGTTTCATAAGATTTTACCAAAACAAGAATTGTGGAAACTTTTAATACCCGCTCAACCTAAAGTATTACTTTTTAAAGAGTTTTTGATAAAAAAGTTAAGTCCTGATAGTAGAAATGGCTGCTCCGCTAAATTATGTTTACCTTTTGAGCTGTTAGAGTGGCGCTTTCAGCATGAGATAACTGAACCAAGCCAAAATAACAAACACGCTTTCTGTTATAAACTTTCAGCAAAAAAAAATGATTTTGTTTATTTTGAATTATTTTGCAACAAACGGTAAAGCGATTACTTATTTACTTTTATCATTTAAGAGGTTAGTAAAAGAAAATTGTCAATTTCCAAAAAATTTCGTGAGCTTGAAATTTTTAAAGTTAGTTCTTCTAAATTGCAAAAGTTGAAAAGCAAAGAAAACTTCCGTGTTTTCAATCTTTTGTTCAAATAAAATCGTTATTAAGTTTTTTTCTGAAACCGATTTTTCAATTGATCAGATGGCAAATTGCAAATATATGTTGAAGGAAACAGATGAAAACCTCCCAAATCTATTGAAAATGAATTTCACTATCTTCAAAACCTTGAAAAATCTATGCGACGGCAGAAACTTTACATTCAAAAGAAAACACATGCAAACTTGCTCTTAAATAAAATTTAAAAAATGGGAATTGCTAATTTCCAAAGTAAATTATCAAATAATTTATGTTTAAGGCAGCTAAAAATCTTTATCAATCGTTTAGAGGTTTTTGTCAATTAGTTGTTAAACAATGTCTCCTGCATTACATGCAATAAAAAGGTCGTTTGCACAAAAAAACGGGGAAGAGTTCAAAACAGAAATTTTTCGGTAACTTTGGCCTCCGACGGAGATTAACGGTAACAGTTTCAAAGGCTCAAATTGGCATGGTCAAGCTTGTTGCAGTTAATTGACAATTTTTTGTCAGTACCCCCCCAAAAAATTAAAAATTTGTAAAAACTCAGAGGCTCTAATAAACAGTATTTTATCCCAGGGCTTTCCAAACTTTTTTTGCACGCGACCCCTTTTAATCTTCTAAAAATTTCCGCGACCCCTTACGGTCAAAATAATAAACACTATGAGTTGTGTGTTTGTGGTAATCATTCAATCAAAAAAATAACAACAAGGCACTGGTATCCAATGCGTACAAAACGCAAACACGTTTGCAAATACTCTGTTTGCATTTGTGTTTACCGCTCCTTCAACATCATCTGCAGTAAGCTTAGTACCGTTATCGTGCGACTTTTTTAACCAGCGATCCATTGATTAAAATCTAACCAGCGGTAGTAGTATGATAGTTATACCTCTACTTGACTATATATATATTTCGCTCCTACTTTTCTACCAAACTATCGGTACTACGGCCAGGCTCATAGTCAGAGTTTTGCAATGGGGGCTGTTACGGGGGTCTGGGGGTGGAGCCCCCAGCGCTCCAAAAATTTTATATTTTTTTGGCGAAAATAACTTAATTTTAGGCCTATTTTGAAAACAATTAATTCTATCAAAACGTGCAGTGCAAAGCATGAGTATACTTGTTGCATAAATGGGCTATGGGAGAGGTAGCTCTAACTAGGATTTCAGTTCTCTTACTTACCAGATGGTAAATCATAAAATCCTATACCGGTAGTTCAATAAAACTCTCAAGAAGTAATCTATTTCGCCTATGTTTTATAGAGAAAGATATAATTAGGGGGCTTATAGAAAGAAGTTTAAAAGAAGTGATTGGTGATTTACTAATGCTGAATAATTTTTGATGTTTAATTTTTGATTAACTTTGCTAAATTAGCTGAATAATTTTTGATTAACTAATGCTGAATAATCTTCCCCCTTATTCCTGAACTTAAATAATTTTTGATGAAACCAATGTTAAGCATTTTCAATTAGCGATCAAATTTGAATACCGATTTTTGGCTATGTTTCAAAGTTTTTTTTTCTGATTTTTGAGTTTTATTTTTGACAAATTAGCCCCTCTTTTAAATAAACGTTTCAAAAATATGCTTTAAATTATTTTTGAGTCCAATGCAAAAGACAGTCTTAAAAGTGCTAAAACGTGCTATTTTCTGTATCCTGCATTTTTAGGCAGGCCAACGGGGTGGTTACACTTCTGACTATAACACTATACATTATACAAGCATTGAATTTGGTCTGCATAGTTCGATTCAAGGGTGCCGAAACCCGGAGGGGATATATTTCCCCCAATAATTTGACTGTATCCTCCCCAATAATTTGAGTATGGTCTTTATCTGCATCCCCTCCAATAATTTGACTCTAGTGTGCATCTGAGCACAGGTCTCCACTTCAATTCGAGGAAAAAAGTGTTCCATTTTTGGTGAAGACCTGTTTTTTTTTGGTCTTCACTTAATTTGCTCACCTGAAAAAATCGTGGTCGAGGTTCATTCCCCCAATGTTAAAAATAGGACAAAATTGGGGTAAAATTGCAAATTATCCCCCCCCCCCCCAATGCTCAATAAAGATTTGCACACCTGGTTCGATTATGTGTAAACCAAAGTGACAAAACAAAACAAATTAGGCATCCAGCTGTGCTATATGATACAAATGGGAAAACGTTTTAATGACAGTCATGAGTCGCTAAGACTATACCAATTTTACACTTCCTTGTAACAGTTGTAATTCTCTGCGACCCTTGAAGGTCGTAACGCGACCCTTTTGGGAAGCCCTGTATTTATCCTACATGAGACCCGATTGATTTCATCAATAATCTACCAACTTTCATTCCGAACCCATCCAGAACATAAAAATTGGATCCAATTCATGTTGTGCAGGATTGCTAAAAGCAATTCAATCATCGCACTGGTTTTCAACTCATTCAATGATGTGTTTAGGGAGTTGTCATGATCGAAGTTGCTTTCCCGGCTTCAATTGCGACTGCCGCAGAAGCGTCACCAGCTCCACACATCCTACAACAGAATCGCGATGTATCAAATGGACGGATGTCTGCGATGGAGCACCTGATTGTAGTGACAAATCGGACGAAGTAAATTGCTTTTGTTCTGACGATCAGTTTCAATGCAGTCGTTGCAAACGTGGTGACGATTGCCCCGATCCATACTACTGTTTGCCACGTGCTAACGTTGGCGATGGAAGAAGAGATTGCAAGGGGAAAAATGAGGAAACGTAAGCGATAACTATTAAACAATCTTTAACAAAAATAACAAAACTAATATTTAAGCGACGTTTTGGGGTTGAAACCGCTGTTTAATCGAAATAGAATTAAATAGATTCAGAAATTAAAAAATTGTTAGATTATAAAAAAGGTCAGAATGCTTTATTTTGTTGTTTTTCGTTCCAAAGGTAGCTCTAGTTGAATGCATTTATGAAAAAATAGGCCTATTCCTAAAAAATTGCAACTAAAGACTTCTTGACTGATTTCATTAGTATTTACTTTACTCAATAGCATACTAATACAGCATAATGAATTACAATTTGGAGATGCTTGTATATAAAAACAATATGTGCCAAATGACTTGAGTATAATTGCAATAGATATCTGCATTATAAACTATCAAATGTAATAAATACCAACATAAAAGAATCCTTTAACAAGCAGCAGCATTGCTTAGATACTGGTGTAACAACGTAATTTAAAGCGTATATCACAGAAGTACCGTTTGCCGCCAGAGGTCGCAAGTGTGGAACAGAATTTTTCTAACTAGATGCGATTACCCCAGCTGGCTTCGGTTAAAAAAAATTCAAATTTTTTTCAAACAAAATTTTCATATCGGTAATTCCAAAACTTTGTTTGGTCTGCGGCTGCTGAGGTTTCGGCCCCCAGCCAGTGTTGTGCGTCAGCCTATTTGTCTCTTTTTATTAAACACAAATTTGGCGGTAGTTACCCTTTATTTGTTTTTTATTATAGCGTTAAAGTTTTTTTTAATAGTCAAAGAGATAAATTAAGTCAAGATGTCATAATTTCAAAATGCCAAAAACCACACTTTTTAAGGACCTAGTTGTTAGCGAAAATTTATTCTGGCCCACAGGAAACTTTCTTAATTTGATTTTGGCTCGTGACTAAAAAAAGGTTGGCCTTTTGTCAAATTTCTTAAATCCCACTGAAACAGTAACATACTGAGCTAGTTTTGCCATTGAGACCCAATGCAGGTTTACTGCGATGAACTTCGAAGTTCTGTGGTGTGCCGCAGCCAAAAAGTTTGAAAACCTTTTGCGAAACAAGTTTTAGTCAAATAAAACCAATGCAAGAGAAACCGGTATGATTTTACATACCAGCTTAATAAAGCAACCAGCAGTTGATAAGCATCTGAACATTGTTTACAATAAAACAGCAAAATACAGAAGTATTAATTCAACAAAGCAATAAAAAGATAACAGTAATACAATTATAAAGCTACAACGTATTATTATATACATCTAATCCATTTTGAACTGCAATATCTTGGACAAATCGAGGTGTATTATACACTTTTCTTAGCAATCTTTCAATACCAAAAATTTGAAATTTTAAAACGCAATGTCGTAAATTCATAATAATGCAGCTTAAAACAAATCAATAAAGGGACCTTACCAGATTAAGTCTTTTGTGATTTAAGTGGTTTAATAAATATTCAAACAAAAACTTTCGTTTTTTTTGAAATATTGTTTTTTAGAAACGAGTAGCCTCTTTAGCGTTATTTCCATACCCTTTAACTTATAACTTTTTAACTGCAATATTTTGGTCAAATCAAGGTGTAGTTTAGCTTCAAGTCAAATCAAAAGTTTCAAGTCAAATCAATCCAATTTATTTAACTACGTAGCTCAGAGTTGAAAACTTACTAGAAAACCATGCAAAAAAGTTGTAACATAAAAGGAAATACCAGCACTAATATGCAGACTGTGAATGGAACTCACGGTCTTTGAGTCAAGCAGCCACCTAGTGTTAATAATATCATTGGGGCATTAACAACAAAGACGCAATCGATAATGACTCTGCTACGGAGCGTTGGAAAACCGTTTAGATAAATAATAACGACCACAATTACAATTTTTTTATATTGCAGCTCAAATCATTGTTTTGGTAATAACAGTCTCATATTTGAATTATTTTGTTGAACAGTCGTAAAAATATCTGATCGCTAGGGGCTCTGTTAAATTACTCCAGATCCGTGACGCAGCTTTGTCCTTAGTCTTAGACCTCCCTTGGAAATGAAATTATCTTGCCTACGCCACTGAGCATGAGCTTCGTGCATACCCGTCTTTTTGCCGTTCATGAAAATAATCTACAATAAACAATTAATGGGCTTTGCAAACGTCACATACCCAATAGAACGACAACAGCCTGGATAGTACGGATTTGACAAATACTCAAATCAAATCTTTCATTATACTCGTTATATTACGCCGAAGTGTGTAACGAGTTTGCGGGACCCATCTCCGAGTCATTGCGCTTGTAGACAACAGTTTTTGCGTTTTTTTTTAAAGAAATGTCGCAACGGTGGTGAACTGCTGGCAACACTCTGTCCGATTTGACCGGCCTGAGATTTGAATTTCAGACCTCCCGCCCCAGAGACGAAGGCGTTACCCCTCGACCAACTGGCCGTAGGACTTGATGATAGATACTCAATTGTGAAAAAAGTTTTTAAAAAAAGTTCAAGTTTAGTTATGTTACGTGTTACTAAACTCTTTGAAACAGATTTACTCCAAAAAGCCCAAATTTTTGTTTTTCAAAGCGTCTAAAATTTATGTGTCTTTTTTTGATAAATTCTTAAACTACAAATGGGAAAATCTTCAGAAGTAGCTGTCTCGTGTTTAGCAATAGGGTTTCAAACTTTGTTTTTTGAATTTCTCAAACACTTAGATTTGGTAGTTTGATCGTTCTTTCTGTCGACTCTTTAACTATTTATATATATCACAAATGACAAATCACACTACTATCATACTGTGTTGCAGATGCACAACCAAAAAGACATAGTCCCCACACTTTCATCACGTCACTTGAAATACTAAACACGCTTGTAATGACTTTAAAAAATTTTTTTTTAAACTTAACAGCTCTGCTCTTCTTTTGCTATATTATTCTCTTATTCACTCTCATCTTTTATTTGGTCTCCCATTGTGGGGAAACGCCAACCAATCTTACCTCAATAGACTACAACGTTTGCAAAACAAAGTTTTACGAATTATTACTGACTCCAAGTTAAGAATGTCTACTAGCTCCAAATATTACAAACTAGGAATACTGAAACTGCTCGAGTTTTACACTATGGAAATAGCTAAACTTATGCACCAATATTCCCACCATACACTTTCTCAACTATTTTCTACGTTCTTTACCCCTATTTTCTCAGTACATGAGCGATTTACAAGAGCAAAAACCGAAAACAAACTTTACATTTCAAAATTGTCTACAGCACCTTTCCAAAAATTTTTTAAATATCAAGGAGCTAAATAATGGAACTTGATCCCAACTAAAATTAAACAAATAAAATTCAACAAATTTAATATTGAGTACAAAAGAAATTACTTGAAAGCTTTTGTTAATTTGCCACATTTTATATTATCATCATAATCAAATAGCAAGCAATTTTCTCAGAAATAATGTCACTTCAAGGGACTGCAATTTTAGGGTCGCTGCTTGACTCGAAGACCTGAAATAGTGGTCACTTCGCAGTTTCCTGTTGGGATCGTAGTGCTTAGTTTATTTAAAATATCTTGTTGTTGTTTGTTGCTCTTTTGTTCTAACTGTTTATATAAAGTTGGTTTTCTGCAACTTGACAAATAAATTAAATCTGTCTATAGGTTTGTCTGCTCTAAACAAGAGTTGAAAAGACTCAAAACTCCTTTGTTTTACAGTTTTAATGAATAGGGGTTTAATAACTTTTGTTAAATTTTTGATCAAAGATCGATATCAAACAAAAGCGAGTAAACTGGCTATTTGCTGCTTTCCAGAATTGTTTATGTGCTGGAAAAATTTGCTCCCAGACCCCCAACACACTTCGTGTAAAAAAGCACCGTAGCCAGGTTTTTAACTGTGATTTTGACGCTTAATTTAACCGTGATGTTTCAACTCTCCTGAAAAAGTTTTAATTGCTCTTACCTTTTGGCTTCTGCACTGGAAAAGTTAGAAATGCTGCAAATAATTATAAATGGCTTCGACGTTGCAGCATTTGAAGTTGTCTTCCTGAAAATCTTCTCACAAAACTTACATTACAGTGGGATTTGGTTTCATGTAAAACCAAAACAAGGTTAGAAATAAGAGCAATACAATTATTTCGAACATTAATTGTATTTTGCGTTTTTGAGTTCTTCAACTTCCTTTTTTTTGCGTTTTTTACTTTTAGCCCTTTCTCAGGAATGAGACCGTACAAAAATGATTTGCAGATGCTTTCCAATATTCGTTAAATTTTCATTTTTTATGCTTAGGTTTGTTAATCATTCTGTAAAGCAAGATTGAAGAGTTACTAATTTAAACAATCATTAATATTCTTAAGAACTATCCCTCTTAAGCAAGTGTGATCTACTATTTGTAAAAACAAAAAATCAAAATTTTATGAAGTTTTGAACCCATCAAAAGAAACGTTGCAGTAAAAAAAAGAAACAACAAACATGTCAGAACTTAATTAAGTGAAAGTCAAAAGACCAAGCAGCAACTTGCAAGATTACCATACAGATATACTTCACCTTAAAATGTTTTAACATCTTCAGTGTGTGCCAGCAGAAAAACAGGTTTCATCAATGCACATCAAACGCAAATATAGTGCAAACTTTTATTTGAAATCGTTTTTTTTTTTTTGTTACGAAAATGCATGTATGCAAGCATCACTTTTACAATGACGTTCATATGTAACGGCCACCAAAAATCTCGGACGCTGGTAACAAAATGTTGCCGGATTTTGATAGAAAAAGTCTTTGAAGGGCAAAACAATCGATTAAACTATAAGCGTAATAAAGACCTCAAAAATTTACTTTTGAGGCTGCCTTTGCAAATAGCAAGAAATGGCCGGTTTTTGGTAGTCTAAATTTCGGGGTAGTAAAAGGATTCAAACAGCTTCCATTCTTTTCTAGGTTCTGACTAAGTCCTTGAAAACCGATTTCTAAAATAATTTAGCATTGCGTTTTTAGTATCCAAAATATGTAGGTCTGTAACATATAGAACTAAGTGCTGTATTATTACATAAATAAACGAAGAACCACATAAAAATCTGTACAACAGTATATGAAATGTTACTTGAGTCGCATTTACGTTATTATGCGCTGGTTACTTCAAAAAATTGGACGATATTCAAATTTGAATGTGATTTTGGTTCAAAAATTGAACTTACTTTATCAATGTGCATTGCGCATCACTTAATTAAGTTCTAACATGTTTGTTGTTTCTTTTTTTTACTGCAACGTTTCTTTTAATTCTGCTAGAAATGTGGTTTGTATGATCTAGTGCATATTTAAGCTAAGTTAGGAGTAAATTGTATATAACAAATATGTTTTTAATTCAATTGAAACATAACTCTTTCCAAAAATAGTTGAAAACAACCTAAAAGTTAAAAAAAAATTGAATTAAATCAAAAATTGATTTTTTTTTCAAAAAAAGGTATTGATTTTTTCACTAATGTTTTGTAGGTTCTGTATTTAGTGTACTACATACGTTAAGGCAGCGTTTCTTAACGTGGGGGTTGCGAACCCAAAATGGTTGCATTGGTGTTTTTTGGGAGGTCGTAATTATATTAAAAAAAAAACAGTATTTTCTTAATGGCAAAGAATTCTGAAATTTTCAAAATCTTTGCAGCGATCGCTGTTTAGTTAGCTTCCCAATTATGTCGTAGCAAGTTGTCAACTGGATGTAGGCCTACTATTACAAATATTACAATAAATACTGTGTGCAGCTTAGTTGGAAAGCTAAATTTGCTAAGAGATACAAGGAAATACCGCCATGTCTGAAAATTTGTCCAGTGCTATTAAAGCAGGTGAAGAACTAGATGAACGTTTGAATACACCGATTCCACAGCACATTCAATCTATTGAAATTGTGTTTAAACGAAAATTTTTTGAGCTTAGAGAACAAGAAGTCGCATTCGCACAAAACCAGTTCTCGACTGGTTTAAATGTTAGTGATATCTCCAATGAATTACAAGACCAATTTCATGAACATCAAAATTATTCGTCAGCACGTGATTTTTTTAAAAACGGGTACTCTCTCTGTTCTAGTGTGCTAAGTATCCAAACTGGCTTTTCGACTATTACTTTCATGTGCCACAACATACTATGCCTCTGCAAGAGCGGCTTTTCAGCTCTTGTCCATGTCAAAAACGAAAGCACAAAATCGAAGGAAAGTTGAAAGGAATATAAAAATGGCTTCATCGAGCACTAAACCATGAATTACTAAATTGGCTTTGCTGTTGCAAAATAAACCGTCGCACTAGCAGATGCAAAACTGAGCAGTTATTTAAAATTATATATCGTTGACGTATTTCTTGTGGTAATTTTTCTTCGCGTAAAAAGTAGAACAAGAAAGGGTCGCTGGCTGTGTGGAATTGTAAGAAGAGATGGTTAACCACAGAAGGTTGAGAAACACTGCGTTAGGGTGTAACGAGTTGGCAGAGACTGTAATTATCCTTTTTAGTGCCTCCAGGCTGAACAGCTTGGCTTTTACAATAAAAACCTGCAGCAATGATGATCCGTTTGGAGTACTGAGTTTGATTTAATCGGATCTGAAATTTTTTTTTGTTATTCCATAACAATTGCTTTAAAAGCGAATTAGTTATGCATTTGACTCGCTGGCCAATCGTTTTGTTTTTTAATGATCAATTATTACAGCGAGTTTTACTAAAACATTCACAAGTGCTTCAAAATCATGTAGTAGGTAACTGAGAAGCACAAAGAAAAAAATAGTTATTTTATTGGTTACAGTGGAGTAAAAAGGTCATAGTAATAAAAACACAAAAATCCGATCCTTATCTTTTAACCATGCCTTCGATATATTTTTTGCACTTTCCGTGATCATTACTGCCATAAATGTTTCAAAAGCAGTAACTGCAAAATTGCGTTTCTGAGGAAAACCAGTTTAAAGTTTGAAGCTTTCCCGTTCTCACCCAAACTTGTTGTACAGTAGAACGTTGTAATTTTTTTTGGTAATTGTTTGAGCTACTCTCACCAAGCATGCTTAATTACAGTTTGTTAGGGCTAGATTAAATTGGTTAGTTTTAGACTTGTTGGAGGAAAACACACTTTTTTGTGAAGCTACTACTTTTTATTGGTTTTTTAGTCAAAAAATTTCAGAAATAATTAAAAAAAAACAGTAACTGCTGTTGACTGATAAAATTGTATTAACTAATTACGTTTAGTTGATGCAACACAAGTTTCAGTGAAGCGGAAGTGCATGAAACTAGCGCAATAGGTTCATTTTTAATCTAAAGGGGTTTAAGCATCCAGCCAATTCCGGTAGTTTGCAATATTGTTGATTTGTATTAATAGCAAAATAGATAAATTAAGTCCAGTTTTCATAATTTTAAAATGCCAAAAACCACACTTTTTTAGAACCAAGTTATTAGCGAAAATTTATTAAGGCCTCTAGAGACCTTTCCCAATTTGTTTTTGGCTCGCGACTACGAAAAGGTTTGCCGTTTGTCAAACTTCTTGAAGCACACTGAAACAGTTACAAGCAGAGCTCGTTTTGCCACTGAGAACTAATAAATGCAGCGTTTGTGTATCGCAATGAAATTTGAAGTTCTGTGGTGTGCAGCAGCCAAAAAGTTTCAAAACCCTTTGCGTAACAAATATTAGTCTAATAAAATAACAATGCTAGAGATACCTGTATGATTTTTCATACCAGCTTAAGAAAGCAACAAGCAGTAGTTGATAAAGATCTGTACATTGTTTACAATAAAACAGCAAAATACAAAAGTAATAATAATTTAACAGAGCAATAAAAAGATAACAGTAATACAAGTATAAAGCTAAAACAAATTATTATATACATCTAATCCATTTTGATCTGCAATATTTTGGAAGAATCGAGATGCTTTATATGCTTTTCTAGGAAATCTTTCGAAACAAAAAACTTGAAATTTTGAAAGACACTCTCTTAAATTCATAATAGTGTTACTGCAGCTGAAAACAAATTAAAAAAGGAACCTCACCGAATCAAGTCTTTTGTGAGTTAAATGGTTTAACATTGTGTTCAATAAGAAATAATCAAATAAAATTTTTGTGTTTTGAGATGTTGTTTTTCACAAACGAGATGCGTACTTGACATCATTTCCGTACTCTTTTACTTAAAACGACAATATCTTGGACAAATGAAGGTATAGTTTAACTTATTTTGCCATTGATGCTTTGCTAAAAAAGTACTAAAGTAAGACTTCTGAAAGAATTAGATGTTAACTTTTAAACTAAAACGTAAGCTTGATGCTAAGCTGAAAGAACTAAATACTAAAAGAAATGTGAGCAAAAGTTTCAATTCAAGTCAACACTATTGTAACCCAGAATAGAAAATTTACTACAAAACCATGTAAGAAAGTCGTAGCATAAAATGAAACATCAGCATTAGTATGGAGATAGAGAATGGAACTCACGGTCTTTGAGTCAAGCAGCCCCTAATGTTAGTAATATCATTGGGGTAGTAATAATAACAAAGACGCAATTTATAATAAATCTGCCATGAAGTGTCGGGAAACCGTCCAAACAAATAAATACAGCCGTAATTAGAATTTTTTGCATTTAAATGAAATTGTTTTTTGGGTACCGGTAATAATAGTCTCATATTTGAATCATTTTTGTCGAACAGTCCTAAAAATATTTGATCGCTAGGGGCTCGATCTGTCACATTACTCCAGGTCATTGATGCAGCTTTGTCTTAGGCCTCCCTTGGAAATGAAATTATCTTGCCTATGCCACTGAGCATGAGTTTTGGGCATACCCGTGTTTTTTTGCTATTCATGAAAATAATCTCCAATTAATTGGCTTTGCAAACGTCACAAACCCAATAGAACGACAACACTTAGAATAGTATGGATATGACAAATACTCAAATCAAATCTTTCATTATTATACTCGCTATATATTACGCCGAAGCGTATAACAAGTTTGCAGGATCCATCTCCGAGTCATTGCGCTTGTAGACAACACAGCTTCTTTCCAAGAAATGTCGCTGCAGTGGTGAGCTGTTGGCAGCACTGTGTCCGATTTTACTGGAATAAGATTTGAACCTCAGACCCCCCCGCCCCACAGACAAAAGCGTTACCTCCAAACTAAATGGCCGGTATAAAGTGATGATAGATACTCGATTGTGAAAAAAGATTTAAAAAAAATTCAAAATTAGTTGTGTTACTTGTTACTAAACTTTTTGAAATGATGTTATTCCAAAAATTCGATATAAAGTTAATAAGTTAGTAACTACAAACGAAATAACGGAAACTACACTTCTTTAGGAAGTTTATTTTCGATTTTTTTATCATTAACTGTACCATAAATTTAAATGCTGGAGTGTTCAAGCCATTATCACAAAGTGTTGGTAGTGACGTCATTATTTTTGTTTGTAATATAAATTCTATTGGCAATGATGGGGTTGAAATTAAATATAGCATTTTAGATTTAATTTTTTTCTGCTTTTTTGTATTATTAAGTATTGCTCAAGGCCTTAATAAAAAAAATGTATCATATATCACAAATCACACTACTACTATACAGTGATGCAGATGTACAACCAAACAGACTTAGTCCCCACACTTTCATCACGTCACCAGAAGTACTCAATACGCTTGCAGTAACTTTTGAAATTTTTCTAAAAAACTTGACAGCTCTAAACAAGAGTTGAAAAGGCTCAAAACACCTGTGTTTTACAGTTTTAATAAATAAAAGTTTAACAACTTATATTCAATTTTTAATCAAAGATCGATATCAAACAAAAACGAGTAAATTGGCGATTTGCTGCTTTCCGGAACTGTTTATGTACTGGGAGAATTTGCTCTCAGACCCCCTATGCAGTTTTGTGTACAAAAGCACCATTACCAGAATTTTAACTGCATGTGGATTTGTCGCTTAATTTAACCATAATGTTTCAACTCTCCTGAAAAAGTTTTAGTGGCTCTTCCTTTTGGCTTCTCTGCGCTGAAAAAATCAGAAATGACGCAAATAAAAAAAATGGCCTCGACGTTGCAGCATTTAAAGTAGTGTCTTTCTGAAAATCTTTTCACAAAAATTACACTACAGAGGGATTTTGTTGCACGCAAAACCAAAACAAAGTTAGAAACAAGAGCGAAACATTTATGTCAAACATTAATTATATTTTGAGTTTTTCAACTTCCTTTTTTTGTGTCTCTTACTTTTAGCCCTTTCTCAAGAAAATGGACCGTACAAAAACGGTTTGCAGATGTTTTCCAATATTCGTTAAATTTTTATACTTATTTTTGTCTAACCATGCTGCAAAAGCAAGATTGAAGAGTTACTAATTTAAACGAATGTTAATATTCTTAAGGCCTGTTCCTCCAAACCAAGTGTGATCTACTGTTTCTGAGCACAAAAAATCAAATCTAATGGAGTTTTAAAACCCATCAAAAAATTTGTCGCAATAAATAGAAGAAACAACAAACATGCCAGAACTCAGTTAAGTAAACGTCAAAAGACCAAGCAGCAACTTGCAAGATTAATAAACAGATACAGTATATTTCACCGTAAAAAGTTACAACATCTTCAGTGTGCCAGCAGAAAAAAAAATTTCATCAATGCACATCAAATGCAAGTATAGTCCAGACTTTTATTTGAAATCGTTTTTTTTTCGTTTTTTGTTACAAAAATGCATGCATGCAAACATCACTAACTTTTACTGTGAAGTCCATATTCAGGCCACCAAAAGTCTCCGACGCTGGTAAGAAAATGTTGCCGTATTTTGATCAAAAAAGTCTTTGAAGGGCAAAACGATCGATTAAACTATAAGCACAGTATAAATATCATACAGTAGGTTCACTCCAAGCAAAAACCATAGTGGCGCGTGTCAGCATTTTTTGAGAGCCAAGCAAAACTTTGAAGTCAAATTGACGTCATAATAGTGACAATGTGAGCGATTACGAAAAATGCCAAATGACAGCAATTGTTCTGAAGTTTTATGAATTTTGTCTCCACCTGACAGAATTAAGACCTTCCCTTTGTTTTACGGCCCTAAATAGTGAAGAGAAGCACTTTTTACAACTGTCATACTCCTGAGGTAACTTGGCGTCAGTAGCGTAGCCAGGGGGGGGGGAGGCTATAGCCCCCCCATTGGCATGTCGACCAAAATGCAGAATGGGAAAAACACTACGTGTTTAGCACTTTTGAGACTGTTTTATGCACGGAGTGGACTAAATAGTGATTTAAAACATCTTTTGAAACATATGTTCAAGGGAGGGGGGGCTAATTTGTCAAAAATAAAACCAACATTTTGTCAAAAAAATAAGCAATCAAATTTGATCGCAAGTGTAAAAATGCAAAACATAGGTGTCATAAACAAATATACTATAAATTAAGGAATGGGGGGGGGGGGCTATTCATTATTAGTTAATTACCAATCATTTCCCTCAAGTCTCTTTCCATTAGCCCCCCCCCCCAATTATTTTTCTCTATAAACTGTATACGAAATAGATTACTGCGTGTGAGTTTTATTGAACTATTCGCTTTTACAATTTACCAGCATTTAAACAAAAGAACTAACATTTTATCATTAGCCACCCCCCAAATAGCCCATTTATGCCACCAGTTTAATCTTGTTTGCACTGCCAATTTCTAAGCAACGTTTTAAATGCATTATTTTTTAATCAAAATAGCCCTAAAATGAAGTTATTTTTGCGAAAAAATGCAAACGTTTCAAGCGCTGGGGGTTCCGCCCCCAGACCCCCGTGCCTCCGGCGGCTGGAGGCTTTGCCCCCAGACCCCCCGAACAGTCCCCCCCATTGCGAATTTCTGGCTACGCGCCTGCTTGGCAAAGCTTTTGTTGTGCTGTTTGGATCGAAATAAAATTGGTACAAATCAATCCGTTTGAGCTCGAGCTTTGATTCGCTTCATTTGTTACGTCACTTGTGTATGACGTCACAAAGTTAAAAGCGTAAATATAACCCCAAATTGGAACTTTTTGTTCTATCGGTAACTTTACTTAGGCGGGATTTTGCTCGCGTTTGACACCCAACAGTTTTGTTTTGCCCAAAATTTGCTATGTATCGTCAAATAGCTTTCCTGCAATTTTCGTATTGATTGCTGAAGGATTTACGAAAGTATCGTTGGTTGTTTGCATGACATGGTCAAATTACGACGATAAACGTAGCATTTGATAACTATTGTGATTTACTTGATACAATTTAATTGTTAGGTCATTGTCATTAGTCA